>VYZW01052874.1:0-11045 GCA_013401315.1 Balaeniceps rex
TTTCTGTGATGGCGACTACGTCATAGCTATCCTGCTGCAATCCTGCCTTGACGCTGTGTAAGCACTGCTCAGCAATAACTAAAACATCCCTGAATTATCAACACTGTTTTCAGCACAATTCCAAAACATAGCCCCATACTAGCTATTATGAAGAAAATTAACTCTATCCCAGCCAAAACCAGCACAGACTGTTCTCATATCTCTGTTTAGGTCAGGAGGAGACCTCAGTTTACAGCAGGAGAATACAGAATTCAATGCACATTTATTTTAAAAAGTATTGAGGGGCTTTAGTGAGTACCCAATAGCAAGATTCCCCAAAGCCCCCAGATATGGGAGAAGGAAGGCTTTTTGTTGATACCTCTGCCCACCTAAGGAGAGTGCAGCATAGGTGGAATTTACAACCCTTTAGGCTGGGAGAGACATCCACAAAGCCCTACCTTCTCGTGAAGATGTTTAGGAGACTGAACTCTCAAGCTTTTTTGAGAAAACCTTTATTTAAATGCCTGAAATTCTGCTACTGGGTGTGTCTACACTCTTGGCTGAGCCAAGCACCACTACTTTCCTAGCAGTGTGATAATCAGTGAAATGCTGATTATGCCAGTGATCAGATAGGAGCAAGACAGTGGGGTTAGTAGGTAGATGTCAGAGTTTCTGGCTATAGCTTACTCTGTATACAAATTAATGTATGGTGTTGCATGCTTGCTAACTGCCAGTGTCCCTTATTTAGGGGGACTTGTGTGTGGGCATTGCTGCCAAACGTTCCAGTTTGTAACTTTTTTCTGTTAAAGCTGCAAGTCTCCTTCAGTCTCATTAGATCACAAGTTGCTGGATTTTGTTAGCTTATCAGTGTGAACATTACTCAGAGACATTATACAGCACATTAGCTTAGTAAAGGACACTACAGTAGCTGACAACTCTGGTAGCTGCATTTTTTTTCTTTTTTTTAAGATAATTAACAAGGTCCCCACCCGTGTTAATGCTTTTGTCCACAGATCCAAGAATGTAGAAGAGGAACTAGCACCTGGAAGACAAAACTGTCTGAATTTGAATATAAGCTAGCCATGAGCACTTCACAATGAAGGACATAGTAGGTTCTCTGCCTGCAGATCCTTCCCAAAGATACTGAAGATTAAATACTTCTTAAGTGGTGTTTCCTGTTGCTGGATTTAAGTCTCCATACAGCAGTGTAAGCTCAGCCTCATATAACAGAGCAGCTAAAGCAATCCCAAATTGCACTGGTGATTTGCAGTCACCTTTAGCATGGAGCAAGGCAAATGACAAGCACAAAGTGGTGCTTTGTCTGTTGGGCAGAGAGGGGGAAGACCTCCTTCCAGTCAAGAGGCCAGGTGTGATCAGGAGCTACAGTAACAAATATCACAAAGATACAGGAGACATTCCATCCTGGAGTGTCACACGCTGTGCTAATAGGTGCTGGAGAAGCAGCATTTTCCCCAAAGTCAGTGACAGGGGCAGGATAACCCTGGCAGCCAGATCCAAACCCCAGCAGACTTGAGACAACAAGTGCAGAAAGCAATGACTGGGTCCTGGAGAGATGCTGCAGCCCCACGCCATGACTATTTCTGTCTGTCCATCTCTCCAGGGGTGAAGGCCACTGCAGACACTACATGATTGAGATGCAGCCCAATGCACACTATGTCATCCTGGGGGAAGACCAGGCTCACACCTCGCTCACTAAACTGGTTCAGTATCACCAGACTGTGGGCGTCCAGCCCTTCATGGAGATACTGACTGTTCCCTATGGGCAGGTGAATGTTGAGGATCTGCAGCAGGAAAAGGGGATGGGGCATGGACTGTGTCCTGAGCTGATAGAGTCACTGTGGCAGCATCTCTCTTGGGGGTGTCCCATTCTGGCCAAGCAGCTTGGCCTCTTCTGCATACACTGGGGAACGCTACTAGCTGGGCACTGGGGAGTCCTGTGGTGGGGGAGAGGCCCTGGTGGGTGGGTGACACTTCCCTGCCCCCTGAATGTCAGCAGTGGTCACAGCTGGGTATTCCTCTTTGTGCTATTTGGGATGTGTGGAGGGTCTGCAAGCCACTGCTGAATCTGCTCTTCCCTCCTTCAGAAAAGCAGTGAGAGTTTGGATTACAAAGACCTGGAGTGCCTCAGACTGGGTCCACCAGCAGCTGAGGAGGAGACCCCTCCAGAGGACCAGCCCTGCCCCTCCGGGCCTCCTGCCAGCAGACCCACTCTGCAGTCAGGAGCAGCCATGGTTCTCAGACATGTGGTTCAGGAGGACCAAGAATTGCCAAGAGCAACAGAGCCTGGACGAGAACAGGACAAAGCCAAGCCCAGGCAAGAGGGAGGCAGCCAGCGGGCCTTCCCTTGCCTCCACTCTTCCATACGCCTGGCGATGCAGGAAATCCAGCAGGTGAGCTGGGGCAGCTCCAGCCTTCCAGCGCATATCCTCTGCTGCAGTCCTGTCACCCATGGCTGCGGTGGGACATGTGGAACTGCCCTGCCCAGGGGCAGGAGAGAGGAGGCTTCCACAAGTAGCTCTCGGTTTTCTAGCTCCTGGGTCACAGGTTTTATTCAGTGGTCTTGGGATCTAGACTGTGCTCATTGAAAGTGCCAGGCTGGAGGAGACCCTGGGAGAGGCTCGCTGAGATGCCCAAAGAAAAGTCCGCAACACAAGGGGCTGTGATGTGGCCAGCCACCCAGTCAGTGCTCCTCTAATGCTCTCTGCTTCTCACTGCAGTTCTCTTCCATTCCCTTGAATGGCTCCTGTATGGAGCTGCAGTTGAGCCCTCAGCATTGAGGATGTACAGCCCAAGTGACATGGTAAGAGGAGACGACACACAGGAGGGCAGACAGCAATTGCAGCTTCCCTGGGAAATGGAGGAGCAAAGGGGCTCTTCCTCTCCTACCTGCTCCACCTGGAGCATCTCTTGGCCAACAACTACCTAGAAATATAGCAGGAAAAACAGAAAGCAACTGACAGCTTCTGTTCCAGGACTGCAAAGAGACCAGGAAAAATAAGAACAATCAGCATAAGGTTGGGTTCCTAGCACCTATGGTGCACAGTGTGCTTGCAGTACAATAACAAGGCTGCTGGAGGGAGCTCACAGTTTGTTAAAGGCTGCAATTCAGAGGCCTAGGGCTGAAAGGATAAATACTATTAGAAAGCATATCTGCATGATACAATAGTCAGCTGCAGTGGCTTAATGTTGTGGGGAGAGGCACATATCAGAAGTGGTTGCTGGGCAGAGAGCTCTGGGAGGGGGGTAGCAGAGGCAATGAGCCAAAGGCAAGGCTGAGAACATAAGAAAAGGCAGCAGTCTATGAGGATTTTAAATAAGGACTTTAAACAAGGTCTCAGCAGCTGGAGACACAGCTGGTTACTGAGGCTGTAATATACTGGGCTGGTTATAGGAGCATATGGAGGGGGCCAGGAAGGGCCTTCTGACACAGCTGGCTATGCCCAATGCGCTAATTGTCTGAAGCATCTAGTGGATGCACAGCTCCCCTGTGCAGCCAGTGGGTAAATCCCTGTCCCATTTGGTTGCTGAAATCAGGAGGAAGCAGTAGTGGAGCTGTTGTACACCTCTGGAAAAATCTGGATTTGTAACAGCTGGGAGTGGAGAGGGATCAGAAGAGCAAGCTGTTGGCTGCAGACCCACTGCGGGGCTTGCAGCCTTGCACCAGGATTGCCAAGTTCCCTGCGTGGTTCTGCTCCCAGGAATTCATGTTGGAGCAAAGCTTTTTACCTGGAGCCTGTCTTGTCTTCCTCTTGATGGCTGAGAAAATCCTCTCCCTGAAGTGTTTAACTCAATTGCTTCGTTCCTGTATGTGGGTATTGATGTACCCATGGGATGTTCCTTGTGCCTGGGGTTAGGCAGAAGAAAGACAAAACTTGTGGGATCTGCATAGATGACTGCAAGTATGTCGTACTGGGATTGCTGAATGGAGCCCTCCTTTTATGTCCTCCACTGAGTATGTTTCCTGACTTTCTTGCAGGTCAAAGTGGCTCAGCCCTATCCTCTTCCAGTGCTTCTGAGCCTTGCATAACTGGGTGAACATAGCCAGACATACAGCAGCCTTTTTTATTTATTTATTTATTTTTCCCTGCACCCAGCTGGCCCTGTGCCTTTAGACAGAACTGCTGCAGAAATGAACTTTCTTCAGCCCTCAGATGGTCTTAGTGGCTCAGACTGCAGTATCTGGACTGGTCTCATTCTGGCAGAGGAGAGAGGATGGGAACAGTCACACTCTGCACAGATCCACAGTGCCTGACAGTCTGCATGTCAATACTTCAACGTGCCTGGAGCCCCCTCGCCTCGCACTGTTAATAGTCACAAACTAGATATCTCCCAACAACATGTTCTCTCACAGATACCTGTACTGATTTCCTACCTCTTTCTCCTCAAATCTTCTGTTTCTGTTTTGGTCCTGTGTATCCGCTGCTCTGGGTGCCAAGGGAAGCTGGGCTTGGGAGGTCCTTGGGTGTGTCCTTTTTGTTGAGTGGAGGAGCACTTGAACAGGAGCTGAGACAAGGGATAAGATCATCTTTCTGCAGAGGCAATTTCCTGCCCTTGCATCAGTGTGCTGGCACAGCGCTCCCCATTCCTTAGCCAGAGTTCAAGTCAGGGGATCGTTGGCAAAACCCTCTTGTTCATCCTGGTTGGAATCACTACAAGTCTGAGCTGGACAACATGCTATTTACGCTGAGGGTAGAGGGCTTGAAACGTACAGGACCATGCTATTTCTTATGTTTTTTCTACCTTTAAAAAAAAAAAAATATCTTTTCAATTAAATTCTTCCTATAAGGAGAAGCTCAGTGTTTTCTTTGTTTCTGTTACCTGCAGTCAGTTCAGCCACGGACTGCAAATGGAGGAGAATGGCTAACACCTCTGAGGGTAGACGCAGGATCATGTGAAGTGTCTCAGTGGAGAAGCTGAAGGCTCATGAGTCAGTAATCCTGGTGTACAACTGCCACCTGTAACAGTGCTCTCCTCCCACACCAACCTCATCTCCTCATGTATGCTGCGGGCGAGACCTCCCCTTTGCAGCCTGCACCGAGCTCCTTCTGGCTCAGCACTTCCCCTGGCAGATCCCTGTGTACTGGAGGACAGCCATGCTGCCTACCCTGCTTCACCCCTTCCTGGGAGGCATGAGTGCATCTGAGTCCCTGTTGCATAGACTAGCACTGTGGCCAGAGAAGCTTATTAATTTGATACAGGATGCTTGTGGCAGATCTTAGCTCTGCCTTTAACCATTGGACTACTTTCCCTCCCCTGTGCTCTCTGGAGCAGTAGTACTGAGCTGCACTGGGTCACAAGGGAGCACTGCTGGGGACCAGGCAGGGAAGCGGTGGTTGTTTCAGTCTGATGTCCTGGCTTTCCCTAGCATTGCCTTGCAGCATTAACACACCTGTTCACTTCCTCGTGCTGGGTTTTGGCAGCTGCTTTGAGGCTGTTCAGGACAGAACCAGTCCAGGCAGTCAAAGACTGCTGTTTGCAGAGTCCTCCTGGCTAAGCAAGCCCCTGTGCCAATGTTCTTAGCTTCCTCCACCGATGGGCAGCTGGAAAGCCTGCCTTCTGGGTAGCACGTAGAACCACTTTATGGCCAAAACATTTCTAAGAACTTACTAATGCACAGAACTGAGACATGTATGAGAAATGCATTTCAGTAACAGAGCTGCTCTGTAACTCTTTCCTAGTTCCCGTGCCATGGAGCATGGTGTAAGCCCAGGGCTAAGATCCAGCTGCAAAACACTGTTTGCTCCTTTAGCCTGGCAGAGATAATGCTGAACCAAGGAGGGCTGTGAAGAGCTTTCCCCCAGCAGCTGCCTCCAGTACCTCCTGGGTGCTGCTGCAGGCACAGCTCACAAGTGATGCTGGGGGGAATGACATCAGGGGATGGTCAGGACACTTCTCTGGTGGCTGTGCATGGCACGTCTCCTGGCAAGCTTCCCAAAACCAAAGCAGATTGATCACAGATTTCTTCTGCCCCTGATTCGATGGGTGGGAAGTAGAATTGCAACATGGGCAGCCAGGAGCCTGGCATGGACCCGGGCAGCACGCCTGGGCTGGCAGGTCAGGTTTCTTCCACGTCTACTACTTCTGCTTTTTCTGTGACATGGAAAGAGGAAACCAAAGGAAGAGAAGGGTGAGAAGCTGCTAGGCTGAGGAGGTTATGCAGCACTGGAGGCATTGGCATGATTTCTACAAGGCTCTGGTTTGCAGGAGCATTAGCACTCAGTGATCTGCCTATATGCAAGGTCTAGCCAAGCTTCTGGAGGGCAGTCTGGCTAGTGCTGGGCTGTCGTAGGGAGAAATGTGTGCCAGAAATAGGGAAAAGCTGGGAGAAGAGCTGGGAATACAGTAGGCTGCTGAAGTATAAAATGCAGATTTGACATCTCTAGTGTGGTCTTTGCCTACATTCTTTCAGCTCATGGCCAAAGTCAGGCTCTGGAGCTTCAGCTCTGTGTGAGAGCATGTGTTACGCTGAGGATTTCTTTCACCTTCTCCATGAAGATGATCTTCTCTATTGAAAAGGAGCAGCTGCATGAGCAGCCCTATCTCATTTCCTACGGTAGCAGCTTGCCTTGTGGCACTCGGAAAGTTATATCTTAGAAAAAGCAAAGAGCAAATTGTGTAAGCCAAAGTGGGAAGGCTGTTCATGTTATATCATGTTATAGTTCAGCTGGCGTGTGATGAACTGAATGGGCTGTACTCACATAAAAGGCAAATAACAAGTTGTATCAGGCTGCGTGAACAGGGGCAGCACCCAGAAGAGGGCCTGGTAGCCTGCAGATCCCCTGAGCACTGCATTTCATGCCCCATGGGACTTCAGCTGAATTCAGAGAGGAAGGTCAGGAAGAGAAGCCCAGGTATGGGGAGCTGGGCAGAGCCAGCACCCAGGAAGGCAGGGAGAGCAGCAAGAAGGATCTGCAATCCACAGGAGTGAGAACTGGAAGTGCTAGAAGGACCTCTGGGCTTGGAGGCTTGGGAGGTATTTTATTTCATAATCTGTCTGTGCCTTCCTAGTCGTTGTCATTCCCCATGCCCCCATCCCTGCAACTGGTGCTTCAGTGCATCCTTTAGAGAGCTTCCCTAACCTGCCTCCCTGTTTTTGCAGAAGCTTATCTCCCTCTGTGCTTTACATCTGAATGATCTTGGTTGCAAACAACATTTTAGATAATCACCTCTAGGCTAAGACCTATTCCAGATCAGTCTCATTCTGTCCAAACTAAAGCTCTGGCTTGCCTTTGGCCCTTGAGGTAGCTGGCCAGCAACTCCCCATCAGGCTGGCTAAACCAGAAATTTTTGTTCTTCTCTCCTTCCATTCTCAACCCTTCTTGCTCCCCCTTTTCCCAGCTCTGCTTTTTTCTCTCATCTCCTCAGTCTGGCCATCACCTTTGATGTAGACTTGAGGTTTAGGAACATGAACCCATGACCCAAGGACCAGTATAGCTCTTAATCTCTTTTCACAAAACTGGCAGCCCTCATGTTGTTTGCTTTCTTCCTGGGCAACGCTATGGTGTATGTTGACATGTTTCCTTCCCCAAATGTGTTTTAAAGACCTATTTGGCCCTCAGCCTGGACAAGGCTCTCCACGCTGCCCTTAGCCTCACTCCAGCCTATGTCAAGTGACTGTGGAGTGTTGTAACAGCATCTCTGAGATACCGTCTTTCCTACCTTCTAGTTAACACTGTTGTCCAGACCAAATACTTGCATGGTGTGCCATTGTTTTGCAGCAACATTTAAGACGGGCTACTTGACCAGGGCTTTGCTTCTCAACTTGTTCTTCCTGGTGCATCACAAGAGCATAGAAACTACTGTCTGAGATGTAGGGGTCAAACCAGCACAGGATTCTGGCCATGAAGGTGGCCAGTGGGGTATGCTTGGAGCAGACTGAAGAGCAGTGTAGGCATAAAGCCATGCTTCCTCTGATACGTGTTTTGAGCAATATTCAGTTTAGTCACACCCTGAACAAAGTACCCTTCTGTCTAGCAGTCCTTGCTGGGTTGCTCTTCCACAAAAGCATCTGATTGCTTTTGATCAATTCTAGACTATTTGCCTCCATAACAGCCTTAGGCAATTAATTCCTCAGACTTACAATGCATAGTGAAGAAGTACTTAAATTTGTTTGGGTTTTAACCTGCTATGTTATTATTTAATCAATATGCCCTTGTTTCTAAACATCACAAGTAATCATTTCCAAAACACCTCCCTCACTGCACATGATTTTATATACATCTGTTTCTCTCCCTTGGCTGTCTTCTCTGTCCTATGCTTTTGATTTTCCTTTTCCCCTTTTCTGCCCCTTCTTAATTCCACTGTATCTTCTCTGAGAGGGAAAGGAGAAAACACAGAGCCGACCCCCAGGCCACTTCCCTGAGTGGGGGTAACTGGTCTGAACTCTCTCCTTGTGCAGGTAGAGCTTCTCCTTGAAAATTACTTTACATCTACAAACACTGACTTTAATTTGTCATTTTATCATCCAGCTGTTCATTGTGAGATCTTTCTTGAACTCTGCAGTGAGTGCTCATTTTCACTATACTGCATACCTCAGCCTCACCAGCAAACTGTCCCATCACTGTTCACACCCTTTCCCAGACCATTTATGAATACAGCAAAAACCACAAGCCCTAGCACAGATCCTGGTGGGACGGCACTGGTACATTCCTCTGTCTTAAACACTGACCATTTTCCATTCACTATCTTCTGCCTTGTTATTAACCATGCCATGTTATTAACATGTTGTGGAGAAGAGAGATTAAGGACATTTGGTGTAGGACCTTGCTGAAAGTGTTTTGGGCATCCAAGTACATCCATCTGTCCAGCCACACCCATGAAACAGGATTCCTCACTCCTTCAAGGAGTGAGACATGACTTCCTTCTGCTAGAGTGGGGTTGTTTCTTCCCTTTTAATCCAATTTCTCTACGTGCCCAGGAATGCTATTCCTAATTCCCAGTGTAGAACTCAGATTCACAAGCCATAGGTCCCCAAATTTACCCAAAGCCCTTAAAAAAACAAAACCCCAACCCTGGCACCTCATTTGCCTCCTGTCATTCCTCTGGTTTCAGGCTGAATTAAGCAGTAGGTTGCATGCCCCATAGCAGCTAAGAAATCTGTGTTTAGGTTCCTCCACAGCTCTTGGATAAATGCCATCTATGTCATTTACTGTTCATGTTATAAATTTGTTTTGAAACATACCCTGCTGATGCTTTCACTTGAAGCAGGTTGTCCCATTCATCCCTGTAAAAGGAGGTTGCAGTGTGGGAATTTCCCTTCATTCCTTGATAGTGTGGATAAATCGTTGTGCTTTTTTGCTGTGCCTCTATCTTCTCTGAATGGTCTTTCACACCTCTGTTATCTGTTCACTCTCTGGCAAGCTTCCAGTATGAAAATGTTTTTTTGTATTGGGGTGGTTTGTGGTTTGGGGTTTTTTTAGTTTTTCAGCTTTAATAACTTGTCACTCGCAGCCAACTTTACACGGCAGGTTACACACCACTTATGATTTCAGCAGTTTCACCTTGAGCTCCTTTAAAGCTGCTTTGGAGGAGGTTGGGACATGAAGCATCCAATGAAGGTGCAGGATTAAAGCCCAAATCAGCACCGTGGACCTGCGTCCAGCAGCAAAGCTATGGCCAGTCCTTAGCCCCTTCTGCGGTACATTCACACCTGAATGAGGCTCTGGGCAGTTACTAACCCCACTGTCATTGCATTTTAGGATGCTGCTGAATATAGGCCTACAGATGGGCATGTCCACAGCAGGGTCCCTGGAGGAAGTGTAGCGTTTCTGAGGCTCACAGCTGCTCTGGGACAGGGCAGGCTGGGCTGGAGGGTTTTCAGCTTGGGTTTTAGTCTATGCATTGATCTTGCCGTGTCTGGGGTCAGCTCTTAGCATCACAGATCCTGGCAGTTAACAGCTGGGGGAACCCCCAGTGCAGTGCAGATTTTGTTCCCAAAGCTGTGCTTGGCTTCCAGTCAAGCAAAAATGTTTGGCAAATTAGGAAGAAAGACCACAGTGTCAGGAGTCCTGGGAGAGCATTTCAAAGGGTTTCTCCTGCTGCTTTTGTGCCTCAGAGGTATCCACCAGCAACTGAGCCCTGCCGCGGCCGTTGCGGTGGGCATCAGCACAGCTGCTGAGTCCCTGCTAAAGGCTCACCCAAATATTGTCCAGGCTGCAGTGACAGCAACTGCACAGCAAGGGCCTGCCGAGCTGAGGCTGCGCCAGCCTCACCCCACTGCATGTATTGTGCTGGTAGGAGTGCAGGGCGAAAGTGGCAGGTACTGTGGGAGCTCTGCACAGCCCAAGGACAGTGTGGTGGCTCCCCTGGAGGAACTGAGGCCATGACGCCATGCAGATCCCAGTTAGGAATAGGCAGTTATCACTTTATTTTAAGGCTGTAAGAGACAACTTGTGTATTTGTATGCCTACTTTGCTGTTTTCCCAGATGGGGAGTGAGGGGGAATGGACTGCAATCCCAACAGGATAGGTAATGGCAAGTACTTACCAGTGCAAGGACACAGAAATACTTCTGCAGAAGCCAGCCTGGATCCAGCATGTTCACCCCTGATCCAGAGCTACTACGCCTAACACTAGCTGTTTCCTGCAGAGCTGTTTTTATGCGTGCACTGTGGTCCCTAATGCCGAAGTTGCATGGGGGGCGGGTGTTAGCATGGGTGCTGCTCCGGCTCCAAGCCAGCTCTGCACCATGCTGCTTGCATCGGCCAGGAGTGTGGGGCACCACATGGCCTCTGCACAGAGCTGCACAGGTGTCTTGGTGCACAATCCCCAGTGTTTTGAGATGGAATTGCACAGATACTTGATTCAGCTCTTGTGAAAAAGCAGCTGAGCTTTTTCTAGCCTGGAAAGCAAACTATAAAGATGTTTACTGTGTCTTGGCTGTGGATGGAGCTACCCCTGTGTCTTCGCATCCACAGCATGGTTAATCTACAACTGTCCTCAAACAAGGGAGAGTTGGAGTTTCAGAGGGGACTTTGTATTTGAGATAGTGCTGCAAAATATGACCCCGTGCCATAGCCGACAACATTCAGTAACATTTGCCTTTAA
>VYZW01052876.1:4087-27770 GCA_013401315.1 Balaeniceps rex
CTGCTCTTAATGGGCAGAATGAAATATTGCTTCCAGTTAGTTTAATCTGCAAAGAAAAGGCTGGGTTTTGGTGCCTGGTTTAGTAAACTGGGAGGAAAGAACCAGATTGATTCCTTTTTCTTTTTTTTGCAATAGACTATCACAGTCATTATAAACTACTTTTAAATATTTTTAAGTTCTAACTTTAGTTAACAATAATACAAAAACCAGAAGCTATAAATTAAGAAAAAATACATTTGTATTTTTAAAACACACTGAGTAAGAAATACAGAAAGGTTTTCACTGAATTTTTTTCCTTCTTTCCTACTTGCAAGTTTCCAGCCTTCAGGTTTTATCTAAGTTCTAACATTTAAGTCAAATCTGTTTACTCCCCCTTCTTGATTTTTAGTTCAGTTGATTTGGTCACCTAAATCCCATATAATTGTCCCTGTTCTCTGCACATATTAACGTCACTTGAAGCACCAGCAGATGAATACAAGAATTCCACTGTTAACCCATAAAGAGCAGATACCACCCAATCTCTTCTCAGCAAAAATAGGTTCTCGGGAGCATTTGCCATAAAAAAAGATCAAAATCTGATCAATACATGACTGAGGGTGAATCACAGCCTGTTGCTCTGGATGTGAATGCCCAGTCCATACCAGTGTCACATTAAATAACTCCAGGCACAAAGTAGGCTCAAGATTGGAGTAAATCCAATCCAGGCCAGTCTTGGGGGCTTTGCATTGGAGTGAGACATTATTTCAGCACTAATCACCTTGGTTTTGATTACCTAATTTTGAAATTCTTACCCCAAAGCTCCTGTGATGGAAATCCTCCTTGAAGGAAACAGTCTGGGATATAAAGCTGTGATAACTCAAGAGAGAGGGATGCTCAGGGACACCAGTTTTCCCTGTCTCTTGCTTACACATTGTAAGGAAGAGAAGCAAGAATTGTATGTACAGCTGACAAGATAATCCTCCATAAAAGCCTCCTAAGTTGATAAATATCCTCCTCTCCCAGGAGGATGCATTGTTTCTTTGCTGTTTTGGACTAATGAGTGTTGACTGTGATACAGATCTTAACATGACCTAGTCGCCAGCCAGGTGAAACTCTTGTCAATTTTTTTCATGTACACATGGAAGAGGCAGAATTAAAACCTTCCTGAGACCTAATGATCCACAAGGTAAGTGGGAGGAAAGGGGAGGAGGAGTGATTAATCTCCCACTGTTTAGCATCACCTCATTCTTTACAGAGAAACACCTCTTAGCATGAGAGTTTTATAGATTATATTGTCATCCAACACCTCAGTATGCACATCCCTGGTCCCTGTGGGGAAATCCAAGGTTTCCTGCTCAGTAAAAATCTCCTAAAGTTTTACTCCCCACAGCATGCAGAGCTGTTTCACACAGTATTTCCACCTGGGCTGACACAGCTCTGTGCAGGCTCCAGGCTGGCAGCACAGCAAGACGAGCATGAGAAACCTTCACGAGGGATTTGAACAACCTCCTCCGAGGTTTGTTAGGAGGATGTGAGCTTGGCTTCCACAAACCTGCTATTCATGCTGGGGGATATAGATGGCTCAGCAGCACTGAAGAAAGGCTCTGCCTTATGGGGCAGCCCAGCTGGCTCTCCTTATGTCTGAAGCATACAGTCTGCTACAGTCTCTGATACTCTGCAAGGCTGACAAGGACTGGTAGCCATTTGACATATAAAGTATGCAAAGGGAGGTCAACTCACTGATTCCTGACTCTTCAGTGCCTGTAGATACTTCTTTTATTGAATATTTCTATCTTTAGGCCCTTCCCAAGATAAAAAAAATAAAAGGAACAAAGCTTGCAGTAAGTGGCATCATCTCTCTGCAGCATAAGCTTTAAAACATGCAGGGAACAAACTGCCTCCAAAGATTAAAGTCATTTGTTATTCACTTAAAAAGAACTCTTTGCTCTGGTGTTTTTCCTCCTCCTTTAATCAGAATTATTTCTGAATGTCATCACACACTTAAGGGCATATTTGCACTGCCAAAGAGAACATGGTGCAGCCTTATACCAGGTAGGAACGACTGTACAGAAACCAGGAGCATGTGCCTTGCCTCTCGGGCCAGGCAAAATGAGAGGTGAACTCAGCTAGGCTGCTGTTAGCACTCTAACAACTCCAGGGGTGGCTCGGGATACACCCAGAGATGGACCCCTAGGTCAGGTGTTTTAGGGCTCTTGCTTGGGACTCCATTGTGAAAGGGGTTGTAGCCCCCTTATCAGATCAAGCCCAGGAACGGCCAGATGTGATGCAGTGAGAAAGTCATTAGACAAGAATCAAAGACGGATCCACAGCAAGTGCAACCCAGTGCTGTCCCTGGCTACCTGCCCTGGCTGCATCCCAACTGACTGCTGGAGTAAGAGGTGGCTGTGCACACCCTTTCTTCTCCTTGGATGCTTACCTGAGGGACAAGGAAGCCACAGTCACACAATTTCCTCCTGTCCATCCTGTGGGACAAGGACTGCTGAATACATGCCTTCCTCACTGCAGACACACAAGGATGGTCTTTCTTCTTTGCTTCCTCACTCCTTAGTGGCAGCTCCTCCAGTGTTCCATGTGCTGCTGTAGTCAGTCCTTCCTCTCCACTTCTCCCTGTCCTGATATCAGGGAGCAGCGAGAGCAGGGCTGCTCCACAACAGAAGGCAGACTGGGCTGGGAGCTGAGGAAGAGCACAGCATTGGTGGTAACAGGGTCTACCAACACAAAGCAAGGTGATACATCAGGTCCAGGGGCCATCCAAGGAGTCCACACAGGAGCAAAAGGAGACAGTGACTAGGCTGCAGCATGGGTCTAAGGTCCATCCATGAGACAGGGCTGGAGACAAGCTATCTACAGCACAGGGCTAAGTCTATCCAGAAAACAAGCTCTACAGCAGGGCTGAGAAGAGATACATCTGCAGCATAGCTTGGGGAAGGGCTGAACTCCCTGGCCTGAGCTGAAATAGAGCCCTTGGGCCCAGGGGAAGGGTGTGGATGTGGGTCCCAGGTGAGGCTGGTCAGGGTCATTAAGGCCTATTAATGCCCTTACACCTAATTACATTTTTCACACTGCTGGGACTGCTTCTCCCTCTTCTGTGCACTGATGGTGTTATTGCAATGCAAATAACAAAGCAGTTAATCCATGATGCAAATTAAATTCCTGTCAGGTGCTACTTGATGGGTGCCCACACAACTTGCCAGGAGGAGTGTAGCTGCTAATTAACACCCATGTTGGCTGTTGGGGTAAGGACACCAAACGTGAGAATGGAATACAGAGAGTAAACTACCCGCGCTGGGAAACTGCAAGTTGACAGAGTCTTTTTCCATGCCAACTTTTCTGTGGACTGATAACAGATAGCATCAAAAGAGATGGGAACTCACATTGGGCTGTAGCCTTCCCAATACAGGGGACTCTGAACCAAGATTTTGGATTTAAAAAATATTAAAACTTACAAGAGATAGGTGCACACTATACAGAAACACTTGATTTATTTAAAAAAAAAAGTAATACAAGAAAAAAAACTGGAAACTGAACTGTTTTGGTCATTTACTTCAGGTTCTCTGCTGCTCTGTAGCCTGACTCTGCTGGCAACGTGGGTAGTTTCTGAGCTTCTAACTGTATTGATTTTCTTAGCAGAAAAAGCCTAAGGTTATCTAAACAGTTTAGTTTCTTCTTCTTTGTGCTGAATTAATTATTTTCTTTCTGCCTGAATATAATACTCTACGTTGCACATGCAGCGTCGATCCATAACCTGAGCAGAAATTGTCCGCAGAATCAGCTAACAATCGAGGCCAGTGCGTGCTCTGGTGATTAACAGATCAACACTCCCACGACCGGCAAAGATTTCCATTAGCGCTAGTCAGAGGGGCAATGGGCCAATTACTAGTGGTGTCAATGGGTGCAGCTCCTGAATTCGGCCAAATTTCTTTATTTCTTGGGCTGCATTCAGCCTTGCAGCACTAGCAAAAGGGACCCTTTGAAGGTATTTCCCACCAGGGCAGCTGGTACTGACTTTGCTGAAATGCTTTCAGCGCTTTCATCCCAAAAGCAGAACAAAGGAGAAACAAGAGGAGTTTCCAGGTCAGGAAGATAGTCATTTGCATACTAGGTCATCCCATCCGTGTCGAATCCCTCTCGTACCTGAGATTTCAGAGGGAGGTAAAAATCTCCTACCGAGGGAGGTAAAAATCTCCTACCGAGGCTGGTACACGCAGAAAACCTGGCTCACCACATGCAGCATGTGAACGAGACGTGATTCCCCTGTAGCTCAGGCCACCATAAATCATCAGCCAAACTACTGCCTCAGAGAAGTCATTCAGGGCAGAGTAAATCCATTTCTTTAGGGAGGAGGTGTGCTGGAGCAGCCAAGGACGGGACAGTCCTGCAGGCAGAAGGGTTTCAGACTCCATGAACTCTGCAACAGCTCTGTCCCTGCATCCCTCTTTTGTCTGGGCTGGAGCCAGAGGTGTTGGGAAAGCAGGTTTTGGAGCTGAAGGCCTCATGGTACAGAGCACAGGGTGGGAACTGGCTGCTGAGCAAGGCACGTAACCCTGAGCAGCTCTTCTTCTTTGCCCCAGGAGGAGGCTGAGATCTTTTCGAGTCAGCTCCCAATACTCCATGCAGCTTCACTATCCACTGCAAACCCCTCTCCTCCTCCCCGTGACCAGCCAGACTGTTGCATGCCATATGCCAAACACATAAATGGAGGGGATCAGTCATGCTTGGGTGCTGCTTGCCACCCCACTTCACGTCCTGTGACCTGTGCTGGCTTAAACACCACCAAGCAGCCACCCCATGTCAACATGCCTTGGCCACCTCTCCACTGGTGCCAGTGCCTGCTGTAATTGCCACGGAAAAGCCCAGCCTGTGAAGCACCTCTCCACCCAGCCAAGGCCCTTGGAGGTGGCTTTTTATGGACTAATAAGCAGATTCTGGATTAATGACCAGAGTCCTGCAAGACTGGGGAGAAATCACCACAGGCTGTGCAGGACAAAACGGGGCAAGCTGTACTCTGGCTGCTGGGGGAAGAGTTATTCTGCTTTCCATGTGTGTTATATTCAGGGAGATATTAAACCAGCTCTCTTCCAGCATTGTCACGGATGCTGCTCTGATCTGCTGCATTAAGTAATTTGTGCTTCTCCCCCAGAAAAGAATTTATTTCCTCCCTGTGCTGGTGTCAAAGCTAATATTAGCGAGTGTTACTGAACCGTTTTACATCTGCTCTAGCAGCAGCTGCTCCGCAGGAGGGTGACTTGACAAGAGGACAGGGCAGAGGAGAAAAGTCACATTAGGCACTTAACAGAAAGGGTGGAAGGGAAGGGCTGGACGCTGCGGGGCAGTGGGAGGGGGGGATGCAGCTATCAGAAACACAGGGATGCAAAGGAGGAGGACATAAATACAGTATAAACAGCCCCCTTCCCATAGGCATGTGTAAGCTGTGTGAAATGCCCCACGCGGGAGGGGTCTGGTTGTGTAATTGTCACCGGGGAGGCCTGCGGGGATGAGCCAAATTAGCTCTGCTCAAAACCTGCTTGGGAAGCAGTCTGGCAAAGAAAAGAACAATTTGTGGATTATCTTTCCTCTTGCACTTGGAAAAAACAAGCTCAGACCATCCTGATTTTGAGACAAATACGTCAAAGTTCATGTTTGCACTTAAATAAAGGGGGCCACTGGCAGCCAGCAGCTCTGCAACCAGGTAGTCCTGCTCCTAAAGGGGGACAAATCAAACTGGGGACCATCTCTTTGCTGGACCTTAGGGTGAGACAGAGCCCAGGCAGTACGAAGCAGCGCAGCTCTGCACAGCACTTAGCGGGGTTGCAGAGCTTTGCGCCAGGGACAGTCCCCACGCTGCCGTTTCCCTGCACAGCGTACCTGGTGCTGTGTGGCCGATTGTGGGAGCTCTGCTATTAACTTATTTCAGTGGCATGAAGGGACTTCAAAGGGATATGGTTCTTGTGTTATATTCTTACAACTTTTCAACAGCTCAGCAGGTGGATGCTGGATGAGTGCAGATGAAATGGAAAGCCATTTGGTCAGCAAGCCAAGGATTAAATTGGGAAATTCAAGCACTTAAGAGTGTAACTATATTTTTTTAGTCCACCCTAAACAGCCGGCCAGGGCTGGAGGCTGTAACGGCGTCTCTGGCGCAGGGAGGGGGCAGACCGGTAGAAAGCAACGTGGTGGTCGCTCTGCACCCAACCTCGGGAAGATTTTCAGGTTTTTTCTTCCCAAATATTGGGGATATGCAAAACTTCCCTCTCCCTGCAGTGTTGTGGCCCCTTCCACAGGCCACTCACACCGTGGCTGCTGGGAGCAGAAGGCCCCACCGGGGAACGTGAGCTCCGACAGAAATTGCATTTCCCACTTTACAAAACTTTGAGATTTCAAAACAAGTTTTCCTTCTGTGTAGGGATGAAACCAAGAAACAATAAGAAACTGGTAGTATTAAACCCTGCATATAAGTGCATTTTACCGTTTTAAATCCCAGAAATATTCATAACCAGAGCTGGCTTTGTGCCTGTCGCCCTGCATGCAGACTCCGAGCCTGTCTTTTGGCGAGGATGCTGCAGGGGGTGCTGGAGATCGCAGTTTCCCTCCCCACCCAGAAGCCAACAGCTCCACCGCCAACTCCAGCAGTATGTGCTGGAGACTTGTTTACATCTGAAAAGATTTATTTATGTTGTAAAACTATCTGCTGGTGAATAGATGAAAAGAAATATGTGAGAGAAACCATAATCATTTAATACTTATTCAGTTTATTTTCTATTCATTTAGCAATGTTGGCATTCTCATCATAATTAAAGGGAGCCGGGTGGCTTTCTAATGCTTTTCCACATGTGTTTCTTCCTTCCCTTTGAAGGTGCTTGGCAGATTTAGGTCATACATTTTCTTCCTATCGTGCAGCAAGGGGAAGAGGGAAAAAAATTCCCAGCACCAATCTTTTCTAATACTTCTACATTAGTTCAATCCAGCAGAGGTTTGCTCTGCCTCAAGCTAAAGAAAATCTATTAGGCTCTAAAGAAGTAAGTCAAAGGGGATGCATTCAGGGTAAGGTCAGGCAAAGATGTGCACAGCAGAGAATGATAGTGCTCAATATCTTTGCTTTGGCTGTCAGGAAAAGTTCACCCCATGGGATGCCAAACTCCACTTAAACTTGCCTCCTGTCTTCAAATGCCTCTGCAAGCTGGAGGAGAGCACTTTGCACTTTTTCCTCACACTCACCTGAGGTAGGTGAGAAATGAAAATTCAGAGTCGAGGACGAGATACCCTGTCCCAGCAATGCAAACTGTGAAAGGGTTGATACTGGAGCTGTCCAAAAGTCACGTTGCTGCTGTCTTGTGGGCCGTTTTAGTGTGTGCTTTATAATATACTCATATTTAGCAGCTAATGCTTGTTCAGACTATTACAGGTAGCTTTTTATTTAAAAATCAACATGTGCAGATCACCAGGGCACATGTTTAATTTTAAGCAGATGATTTATGGTTAAGATGGGTGGTTAGACCTGTATGTTCACACTGACTATTAGGGATTTTTGTTCAGAGTCTAAGATAGTGGCAGAGTCACTGGAGGTTTCTGCTACACTCGGAGACAGTTGCATCCAGAACAGTTTCAGAAATTAGGATTCTTCAGAGTGTGACTCAGCCCACACAAGACACCGCCGTTTTGTGGAAGGTCCCATCTGTGTCCACTGATGGTAGCAGGGCGTGAGGGTGACAGCTCAGTTAGACACATCATGTCAGAGGGAACGAATCCAGAAAGTGCTGCCAAACTGCATCCCACCTGGGTCTTTTTGGAGTCTGGCTGTTGACGCAGTTGCGAGTTCAGCATCAACCTCGGCACGTCTCTCTGATGCTGTCGCAGGTAGATACCAGTTGCTGCTCCTGGGAATGAAGACAAGGAAGAAGGGTGAGATGGGAATGCATACCTTTCTGCCATTTCTCCTTGGCGCACTCTGATCCAGCTCCATGGCAGGTAGGGGCGATGTCCCTTTCAAAACACCCGCAGCTTTGGCAAGCAATGCCTTTGCTCCTACTCCTTTCCTTTGGCTGTCCCTTCCCTCTCCAAATCTTGGACCCTCACACAGCTGCCTTGTTGGGTCTTTAACCTCCTCTGTATTTCAGGTGTTGCCCATGAGCTTCTAAAGAACCACAGCCAGACAGGAAGTGGGAAAATTGTTTTCATTTTGAAATCCTGGTCTGTAAAAGCCTTTTCCATAGTGGCATGCCAGGAGAGAAAATATAACTCCAAAGAGGCAGGATAACATGTTTTAGAAGCGATTTCACTTTCCCCAGTTCAGCATCTCTGGAGGGCTGGAGAGAGAGGATGCTGCAGGGGGGAGGATAACCCTGGGTGGCATGGTACTGCCTGGCATTTTACAGTCAGCATCAGTTTGGACACAAGCTTGGAGTATAGAGTGAACTCTGCGTGGCCACTATGGACTGATAAATTAAAGGCAGTGGCCAAGAATACCATAAGCAGCGTTGGCTGAGGGGTCTGGCACCAGTAATATCACAAATTGGGATTTCCAAAACCTGAATCCCTGAAGTGCTCAATTCGCCTGGAAGGGTTTGCAGCGGCTGTTGTTTGGCCAGCCCTGACAGCCACCTCTAAACACCCTGCCAACCTCCTGCCCCCACCGGAGTCACCAGCCATGGCCTGGGGAGAGGTGGAGAGCCGCTCTGAGATGTACGCAGGGTCCGTTTCTTGCGCAGCCTGACTGCAGCCACGCTGCCACTGCCCTACTGTCGTTATTTCAGCTGCTGAGCTCTGCTAATTGTTCTCCAGAGGAGTCCGATGGCAATGGGGTGTGCTTTGCTAAGATAACGGCAGTTATACTAGCTGGGAGCAAATGACAAGGACTATCAATTCTCATGCTTCAGGGCACAAACTGAATACCATTTCAGGCTAGGAATAAGGCTGTGCAAACTGTTCTCGACAAAAACAAAGGCATGCAAAATTCACTTGCTTCCTTACAAATTCTCAAGCCCAGACTGGGCTTGTTAAGATGTTTGTGGTTTTGGGGCACAGGAAGGAAGTTAAGCCGAATCCCGTCATAGCAGAATCCCCCGAGTCCCCGGTTTCCCTGAGTTTCCTGTGCCATGGCTTTGGGAATGGGTTTTCGTTTGCAAACCTGGCCTTGTCTGGGAGTGAAACTGGGGTGTGAGGGAGGAACTCTGTGCGGATAACAATGGAAGAGTCAAAACATCGACTGGCAGCGCTTCTGCCCCTCTCACCTCTCCAGCTTAGCTCATAGAATCAAAAAATTTCCATTGAATCATGTCAACAGCAGAGGGTATCCTAATTGCCTCTGCTTCCACCCAGCAGTTCTTATTCCAAGCTGACATCTCCCAGCAGCTAATTCCAGTGTTGCTTAATCTAATAAACTACAGAGAAATCCCAGTACCTTTTAAAAATCTTTTCTTTGGAGATAGCTGTATCTGATTCTCTAATAAGGATTCTATTAAGGGAAGCCTCTGCTGTGCTTTGTTAAGGAATTGATGCAATTTGATTTTTATTACATGAACAGAGTAACATGGATAGTAGCTGTCTCTGATACAAAGAGTCAGTGCAAAAAGTATTGTGCCTCCTCATGCAAACCAAGATAAAGTAATTAACTTTATATTAAAAAAAGATCTCTATTGAGATCTGTTCTGCATAATTCAACACCTTGTGCCAGTTAAAGAGAACTTATTTGGAAAATGGTTTAGGCTGTAATTTTTATGTCTTCAGATTTGTGTGAGAATATACGCAGCTTTATGAATGTTTTGATGAGTGTAATTTTTCTTGTAGAGTTTATACATTTATTTGCTTTATTCATAAAGTGAGACTTTGTAGAAGAGCTCCTGGATCAGGCCTAAATGTCAGATGATGTCTCTGGCAGGGACAGAAGAACTCCTGCCCAAGATAAGAAAACTCCACCCCAGGATCCCCCCTCTGCCCTTCTCCCTTCCCACCTTCCCTTCCCAACCCCTCAACGCTGACCTGGGGTTTAAATGGCAGGACCAGGGTAGGTAAATTGGCACAAGGACTCTGGTTATTCACTGAGATGTTCCTCAGTGCCTTTCTGAGTTGCAGGGAAAAATTCAGGAGGAATTTGGAAATACCAAAGAGAGCTGAGGACCAGTTGGGAACCAGCTGAGGACCACTGAGGACATCACAGACAGCCCCTGTGCATTATTGCCTCTGAGAGGATGGTTCCTTCAGGCAGCAGGGTGAGTCCAGCACCACATGTGCATGGCCAGCCTGCTCCCCAACCCTTGTGGGGAACAGAGCCTGGATGGGTGAGAAAAGTCCTGAGAGAAACTTTCAGGTCAGGTGGAAGTTGCCTGTCATCACTGAAAGCCCATCCTAATGCAGCAAACAGCTCATGCTGCTCCCCTGCGAGACAGCTAACTGTTATTGTTAGTGCTCCTCTGACTTTAATTTGTGGGAGGGCTCAAAATAGCTAAAAAATATACAGTCAGAACAAGGCATTTCTTATTACCCTGGATGCAGCAAATCAGGATGGTTACTTGATTGATGTGGCTTCCCCAGAAGATGTAGTGAGGATTGCTGTGATAAATAAAGACAGTTCAGTATTGGCAACAGTAAAAAAAATCCATGGTATGGATGGATTAGGCCAACACCAAGAGATTAGGTGGTGTGCAATCAACTATTAAATAGGCTAAATACTGTAAACAGTAGGTCTAAGTTTTTAAAGGAGAAATTGCCAAATAAAGGTCAAAGCGAGAAGACAGTTTCTTCTCAACAGCCTGTCTACTTACTTGGGCTGATAAGCTGCACGAGGGTGACTCTGTTAAGAGGATAATAATTAACAATCCTCCAAAGCAAACTCAGTCACTGAGCCAGTCAGGACTCTCATTCCCCCTTTCATATCCTCAGCTGTGCAAGTGCTATGAAGTCACTTATGCCAGTGTTAGAAGGCTAAGCTAGAACTGCAGCCGACATGTTTTAGCTGATGTTTCTTGAAGCAGTTTGAATTGACTCAATTAACATCTGGAGGCTGCCCTACTGGGCTTCAGTGTGGTGGCTCCCTGTGCCGCAGACGGGAACTCTGAGACTCAGATTTCTATCCCAGCATTTGGGCTTTCTATACTTAGAAATTTTCCCCCTCTTCTATCTATACCTATACCATCTGTATCTATATCATCTATATCTGTATCTAATCTATATCCATATCCATATATATATCCATATCTCTTTGCTCCTATGTCTATCTGGATATAGCTAGACTATGGTTAAGGTTTTTCCTAGTATTAATTATTCTATTATCATAAAGTTGCTAAGTGGCCCTAATTAAATAAGATCCAAATCACACACTAGTTTCCATTAAGAAGTTTTCCTAATACCTAATCTAAACCTCCCCTGGTGCAACTTGAGGCCATTGCCTCTTGTCCTATCACTTTCTCTTCTCCCAAGTAGCAAGTGATAGGACAAGAGGAAACGGCCTCAAGTTGCACCAGGGGAGGTTTAGATTAGATATTAGGAAAAACTTCTTCACGGAGAGGGTTGTCAAGTATTGGAACAGGCTGCCCAGGGAAGTGGTCGAGTCCCCATCCCTGGAGGTATTTAAAAGATGGGTAGACGAGGCGCTTAGGGACATGGCTTAGTAGTGGACAGGTATGGTTGGACTTGATGATCTTAAAGGTCTTTTCCAACCAAATGATTCTATGATTACAGTTATCTACAGTTTGTTTGGGTATTTCTCAGACATTCGTGTTTCAGTCAGTAAATTTTACATCGAGCCTGTGACCACTGATTAATCCAGCATCTTTTCGTTTTACTTCCAAATTGCTTTAAAGAGGTTAAAAGGGACAGAGGCCAGTACATCCCTTCACCAGCTTTTCCTGAGCAATTATCACTGTACCCAGGATGCTTAGCACAGAGTATATGTATATACACACATGGGCGCTTTAAATAAAAGTCTCTGACCTAAAGAAATTATAAATTTAGACAAGTAAGACATGCAGTGAGTGGAACAAAATTAGAGTCATCTTCACTCTAAGCAGGAAAAAAGAGGGAACGATCTGAAACACAAGTATTAAATAACATTAGAAGACCTTTTTATAGCACAAAAATGAAGTTGCTTTCAAAATTCTAGTATAATAAAAATGGCACAGCACCATAAGAGTAGAGTCATGTATATCTGTATCAGGGTACCTGTAGTAATAGATCTTATGTCTGTCCAGAAAGGGCAATATACTACCCAGCTACAAAGAACTTTTACACTGATACAATTTATAAAATGGTATTGATTTAACTCTTGCAGTAGAAAATCACGTCCCCTGCAAGTGAAACAATGAACTGGTAAAAATACTCTGAGTAGACCAAAGAGTGGTCTGTAGGAGAGCTTGAAACTACATTTAGCTCTTCCAGAGATGCAAGAAAGTGATAATTTGGCACTTCCATTTCTTTTTTTTGTAGATCTTAATATTTAGGGAGGAATCTGCAGAAAAATCAACCCACCAGTGAGCTCATTTGGGAAACAATAAAGATTGTTAAAACTAATGTTATACATTCTTTTAACCCATCTATATGATCCAAAGACAACTGGAAATCTCATTCACAGAGGCTGCTTACCAGAATCTCATTATTTTCTCTTCCTGTTATTAATCAGTTTAGTAATTCCAGAAAACCAGCGTGTTTCAGTTAGGCCAGAGTCAATAAAGGAGAAGTCATCACGTATAAGAGAGATGCAACTTCCTCCCTGCCCCACCAGATTGTCTAATTCCTTTTATCTAATATTTGCTGTTTGGATCAGGTCTAAGAGTTTTGTTAAATCTTGGCTTTTTTTTTTTTTCTATTTTGCAAACTAGCCTGTCAGTCCCTATTAAACAAAAGGATGAACTTCTGGTTACAGTGATAGCTTGCAAGTCAGTAAAACTAAGTGTTGCCTCTGGCTCTGCAATGGACTATTTGCACCTTGGATTTTTGCTATATTTGTTAAACACTTTTTTTTTTATATAGAATAATCATTGTGCTACCACCTCTAGTGAGAATTAAGAGAAAGGTATGATCACTTCAATGTTATTTTACTATTAGTCCTACATATTTTTACCTATCTGTGTTGGAATTTGGATTGCTTTATCTGTCCCAGTATAATAACCTGGCCCATGAGCATCCTGGCTAATGAAGAGAGTCTGTTGTGGATTTGTGTCTTATATCCCTAGAGCTCTACCACAGTAATAGGTTGGGTGCTGAGACCCATAAGTTTTTTTTTACATAAAATTTATTGGACCATCTGCAAGGTCTCTTTTGCTATGTCTAAATTGTTTCATTCAAATTCTTCATAGATTCAGAGTTGTGGAGGGGAAGGACACACTGTAGGATGTATAGACAGCATGATCCCATTGCCTTTTCCTCCTTTGAGATCTGAGCAAAGCCAGAACAACATCTGCCTGCAAATAGATGCAGAAAGGCTGAGTCTTGGGGCCATATCCATGGGATTACGAGTTTAGAGATTCACTGGGCACAATCCTTCACTGTTGTGAAGGTCAGACAATGTGTCCATTGAAGGTCCTTCAGCCCTAACCATATCAAATAATCTGTCACATCTATCAATAATCTATCAAAAAATCCCTTCACATGAAGAAGAATCTAACCACTGAAGTGGTTGCCTTTAGATGCCAGCTTTGTGACCTCTTCTTGCAAGAAGGTGGTGTAAAGTGTTCTGTATTGCAGAGGAATGTTTCCAGGGTTACGTATTAAAGTTATGTTACTTATCCAAAGCACCTGGAGATCCTAGGAGGGAAACTGTTGAAGAAATGTAAAGCATAATTTTTATACCGAGCATTAGGAAACTGCCAAGGTTTTCTTGTCAAACAGGAATAGCAAGGTTTTGATTCTGAACTTTCTAAAGTAGCCTTTAATAAGCAAATACTTTAAAATGCAAAGGCTATTGACTTATGAACATTTCTAATCCGCTCTCTGTCTGGGGAGAGCTGTAAGCTTCTTCATCCAAACGACGTGAAGAATAGTCTAAAGCCATAGATGGAATGTACCAGGGTAAGCTTTTTAATACGAGAAGCACCAATGAGCTTTTGAAACACATTTTCAATCTTTTTTTTTTTTTTGAAAGTGGATTAGTTGTCTTTTGTTATTTTTAAGCCTTTTCTAGAGATCAGCTGGTGGCACTGATAAATTATCCATGGAGCTAGACAATCTCTGCTAATTCCAAGCACCCTTTTCCATCAGGGAGATTGGTCTGAATGGAATGTGTTACTTCCCATTGACACACTTTTATGAAAGATTTCCTTATGGTAATGTACTTGCTTCACTTCCAATGCATTACTTTAACATAGCATGTCATGGTGATGGAAAAGAGTATATCCAGGGATGTGACACCAGGGATGTAATGCAGTGAAAAAAAAAATACACGTGACCTCCTACCCAACGTGCATCCAGCTATTGTCCTCTCCCCACACTCATTTATATAAGAACTGATGTATTTTGAATGCTAATACTGAGACAGATCTGGGTCTACCTTCTGTTCTGTTACAGAAGTCAGCTGAATTACCTCAGGTATTGCACCTTAGCAAGCAAACTTAGCACACAGCATTAAGAGAGTTATCAAAGCATAATGATTATGTTAAAATATTAGAATTAATTTTTACATCCCAATTAAAACATACCTCTTCTTTTATAAAGGGTGCCAATTTCTACTGTAAAATTAGTACTGTCAGAGCAGACTGCAATGCCAGATTATTCATAAAGTCTGTCTCTAGCAATGGCTGATACAACCTGCAAGCACAGTGCAGGAAACCCCACAGTAGTTAATTATGGAGGAGGTTGCCCACAAAAGTTGCTTTAACCGCTGGTAGTTAGAGGCTGTGTTAAAGCCTGAGGCATGTTTATATCCCTTTCAAGACTTCTGTGTTTTATAAAATCATTCTCAGAGGATTTTCTGGAGACTAGAGATTTTCTTACCCAGCAAATGTCCATTCTTTCACCAGTACAGTGACATTATTGACTTTTGGGAAGAAGCTTCCCAGGATACCTGGGCAGCAATAAGAAAATTCCTTCCTTTGTGTAAACAATTAATAAAATTGTCTTGCTTCCAGAGAAACAAAACATGAATATATATAGTGTATATATAGAGCACTCATGAAAGGGTTATTTTAAAGTTGCGAGAATATTAAAGATAACTAGCTTTCATTTAATTTTACATGCTTCAGAAAATGTGATATATCATATGGTGGATCAATGAAATAATTATTTTGATGGTAAGAGGTCCTAGATTATTTTGGCTGATGCTGTTATTATCTGATATCCTCCTCAGGGAAAGTCTCGAGCTCTGAGCAACCTTGGATTTTTGTTTTTCTTTTAGGGAGTTCAGCTGAGCTGAAGCAGTAAAGATGAGTATTGACTCAAGAAGTAATTTTGCGATGTTGTACAGCAGAAAAGGTAAGTCATATTTCCAAAGGTTGTACTCATATAACTCAGATTTGGCTTTGGATACTCATCAGCCTGTTCACAGCCCGGTTGTATCTCGGTTTAATTAGCTCAGCAATCACAGTTACATAGGAGCATTTTTGCTGTTAGAACCAAGCCATCAAACTAGACACCCTGCCACACAAAAGGGGATGATCTATGGCAAGCTGTGGGGAAGGGCAGCAGCTCTGCCTCTTACTTTTCTTAGTAGGGAAAAGTAGAAAATAAGTCTATGCAAAAGATAGGTAGAGGTGCAAGTATGTTCCCATTAACATGCAGTGTCCATATGGACTTAAAGTAAGAAATGTCACTTTAAGAATGGGAAAAGAAAAGGCATCTAGCCAATTCTAACTACCAGTTTCTTGATCGGTCTTCCCACTTTTTTTCATACTTAACATTTCCCATAATTCTTGAAACCAAGCAAACAAATGCATAGGTACTGCAGATGATCTCATGACAACTTGAAATCACAAACATGTAGGTAATCTAGCAAGCAGAGGAAGCAGTTAACCCTGCAAGGATTTGATATTACAACAAAACCGCAGTAGCAAATTATACCTGGATTTTCTTCCATTTTTCTGAACCCTTTAACCTGAAGGGCTATAATCCACTAGTCTGATAAAGCACAACCTGCACGACTTTAACACCACTGTTAGGCTCTTATCCACAAAAAGTGCATTGCCAATGTACAACAAGGTATGAGTGCTAATTACTTTTGTTAAGGCTTATATTTTCACGGTAACTTAATACAGCTAATATCCAGGGTAATTCACCATGTCACAAATACTTAGGGCCAGATTTGATGTTTTCCTTTGTAATGCTAAAGCTACTGGCCTTACTTATGTAAGGCCAAATAATACCCACTGTGGCATTTAGACCCTTCCTCAAATGACTTGAACTGTCTCTCTTTGAAGTCCATAATACAAACAATATCTGAGTAAGCTGCAAGTTTTGCTCCCTGGTGCACGAAGCTCTCTCTAAGAGCTGGCACAATATTCCTTCTTTCTGTTTTTTCCTGATTTTTTACAATTGTGATGACCAGAAAATGGGATTTTTCCTCCTCTTTATGGTAGGATTTTTGGCATTTCAGGGAACGATGGAGCAACATCTCAGAAACCATGAAAAGGCAACATTTTGCTTTGCCAGGACAGTGCTCAGAAATTGCAATTCAGACCCACCATGTTCCTCTTCTCTCATCACCAGGCTCCCAAGAGGGATTTCATTTTCCAGGGTAACTGGACCCACTGTGGGAGGCAGCTTACCGCGGGAGCCACACAGCTGTGGTAATGCGATGTCATCTCCCTCCACGAAGATATGGACCAGTTAAAGGGAGCCCAGGAAAGTGGACAGAGAATGACCAGAGTTTTTAAAGATATGAGCTCTGGGGACATAACCTGGATTGGGTAGTCAGAAGGAAAAGAGAGTGAAGATGAAGGCACAAGACCAGTCACTGGATATTCTCATTTCCATCTTTTCTCCATGTGTGCATAAAGCAAGAAGTATCAGGCTGACATGGCCATCAGGGGTGTATTTCAGTTAGACCTCAAGGGACAAAAAATTTATTATGGTAGAAACAAGTAGGGAAGGTTTCATAGTCTTTATCACTGGGGTCTCTTAAGAACAGGTTGGTTGAATAAAGGCTGGTTTAAAGCAAAAATATACTGAAATTGCTTTAGGGTGGGAGAATGGACTTCTTGGGATCCCTTACTGTGAATCTTTTGAGAAAAATGGACAGTTTAACACTCCCTATCTTCACTGTTCCTTCCCTTTTGTCACTTAATGGAAAACCAAAACTTTTGAAGAAAGCTGAAATTTTCCAGTAAGACTGGCTATTTATTTTGGACTTTTTGATTTCTTTCATAGTCAATTTGAGGACCAAATGGACAAAATTAGCCCTACAAAGGATTCTTTTCAAAGTAACTTAGTCCCTAATTCAGCACAGACCTTAATTCTTAATGTACTTAAGAAATTACTTCTCCTGGTGACTTTGCTGTAGTATAAATACTGTTAAAGATGTAGCACCACACAGAGATGCTCTGAAGTGCACAGTGTCAGCCTTTGGTGAATTTAAGCCTAATGTGACCCTCGTTACTGCACTAGTTGCGAAAGAGTGTGTAAATTTTTAATGGAAAAATACTAACATTGGGATACGCTGTAGCTTTCCATTTGAAATAGATTTTCAGACAAAGGAAACATTTCAGATCCTCTGGATAAGGAAGAAGTATTGCCTTCTTCAGTATGCATTGAGCATAAATATCTTGCTAAAATCTCTAGTTTCAGTCCAAGAAGCAGCGGTATCTTCTGGAGCTTGAGAGCCTCTGAAGCAAAAGAGATCAAGCAGGCATGTTTGTGCTCTGATCCTGCTGCAAGATCAGCAGTTTTATTAACCCATTTCCAGTAAGCACATTTAGTGGTTTCATAGAAAGTCCATATGGGATTGCACAGGCTTTACAAATGGGGAAAAAGGGGAGGAGATGAGGAGGAGGGCAATGAGTTGAGAGAAGGCAGAAATAAGAGTTCAGGTAAGGATTTGTTGCATTTTATCTCACCACACATACATGTAACTACCTTAGAAATACCTGGGCCAACAGACATGGGAAAAAAATAGAAAAGAGAAGAAGAGCTGGTTTCTGGCCTGTTTGTGTGGCAGAAGCAGTCCTATTATGTAGGCCGCTTGTGCAGACCTCCTTATGAAATGTACGTACATTTGTAACACTTTATATTTAGTTTAATAATTTATCAATGGTTAATATTTCAAAAGAGTAAAGTAGAAAATCAGATAAAATTTTTATACCTGCTATTAAAAGTCGAATGGAGCATTGAGAGACAATCCAAGCAATCATCCCCGCAAATCTATCTACTGAATCAGCCTGGTTTTGAGCAAAAAGGAAACCTTACACTTTATTTTGTGCTGGGTGTGAGTGCGTGTGTGTTGGTCTCACAGCAACAACGGCTTCTCCCAGTCATAAACTTTCAGCTGGTCACCAGCTCCTGCCAGCTCATTTTTAAAAAGACCCCAAAACCTGTCACCTGATCATCTTTTCTTAATTACTTAATGGCTCTTGTTATTGCTGTGGTACCCAACATATCCAAGGCATGATCTTTCAGCTAGTGTAATGCTGAATCATGCTGTTTAAGCCTCTGCTGCTACTAATACCAATGGCACTATCTGATTTGGAACTTTTTGCGGCTTTGATGGGTCATGGGATAGTTGAGTGAAAAATCTCTAACCTATCTGGCCATCACCTTATACAGAAACTGTTGCTCCTGACATAAAAAATAGTAATCCAAAAATAAATTAAAAAGAAAGGAAGTAAAAAAGATAGAAACCCCACAAACTGCCTAAAATGTTAACTCAAGCAATATTAAAAATAGATTTGAAGAAGTTTTAGAGGCTTTTTTTTGGGGGTATTTTTTTGCTTATTGAATGAAAATAGTGGGACCAATATAATAACCAGTATGGTATTTTATAGCAGATTTAATGCTTTTTTGAAAAAGGTCTTTGAATTTTCATTTCAAGGGAAACACAGCTCGCTTTTTTCCAGTTTTACAGCTTAATGCACTGAGTCAAGCAGAAGGTGGAGAGCAACTTGTTTAGGAAGTCAATAGATTCTTACTACAATAAGTCAAAGCAAACTTGTCAGTTTTGGTGGGAACAGAAGCTGGGCAAAGACAAGACTATTGCTGGACATACCTGTGGCTGAAGAGGAGCACAGGTCTGTGAACTAGTAAGCAACCCACAGCCATGTTCAAACATTTTAGATTAGGAAGCAACAAAAAGGAGAGTAACCAAAGGAGATAACTGATGGAATTGTATATAAAAAAACTGCACCAAAGCTAAAAGGTGTTTGGTTTTATTCTCAAAAGGTAGTGCCTTTAAACTGTACAGGGCTTTTGAGAATCTTTTTGTGGTGTGCTGAAGAAAGCTTACGGTGATCTGGGTGGATTTACATGTAAATGGAGATTCACACCCCCTAACTTCAGGCATATTTGCTGTGTAGTCAGTGGAGCCTTGCATTGTATGACTTAGTATGCCCAAGTTAGCTTTCTGCTTCTTTCCATTAGCAACAGAAGGAGCCATGATCTGTCACTTGTACATGAAAGTTCGATGGTGTGACTGTGGTCTGCAGTCTAATACAGCATGTGCATGGTGGAGAAACATTGTTTTCTCTTTTCTTCCATCCAAAGAAAGTTTTGTACATGTTAATTTCTAGAGTTAAAACTATCATTTGTCGCTTTTTCTAAATAGTGGGTAAGAAACCTGGCCTGGTTATGTCACAAGAGTGTACCCTCATTTGTTTTCATGGAAGGGAGAAGAGTGGAAACCCAACATTACGTATCCTGAGCCTTTGAGAAGCCTTTGTTTCTCACAACATAGATCCACACAATGGCAATGCATCCTGCAAGAATAACAAAGGAGATGGCTAAATTGCTGTCATATCAGTAACAACCATTCAAAAAATACACACACTTATTCAGTAAGAAGATGACCTAAAATCCTTTGATGTTAATGGGTCTGTTTCTATTGACTGCAGCATGTTTTGGATTAGGCCATGAAGATTTTTATTTCCGCATGCTGCTTGTTTAACTGGTCAAACAGCATTTATTATTACATGCCTGTGAGGGAAAATGCGCCATCTTCTCACTAGAGCATTTACTAAGTTCAATCTCTCATGTTTAATTATTTACTAGTGATGTGTTTTAATAGTCAAAACCCAAACATACCAAAGCGCTCCATCTGAAGTATGATGTCACATGGAGAATATTTACTTAAAGGAATCAGATTCCATAAACTTTAGAATAGCAGTCAAAACTTATAGCTATCAGAAAGAAAACAAGCATTATTAGTACACCAAATTGTTATTGATTTAACATTAATCATTATTTTGCATTGTTCACATCTCAAACATTATTTGAAAAAAAAAATAGTTTATTAATTGTTAATGCCAACTATGCCATTAAAAAAAATCTGTGATTTGAGTCAACTTTTTTACTGAAGCTTGAAGGATATCTCCCAGTCTACTTACTTAAAATATTTATGCATTATAGACTACTGGCGAAAAAGACATTCTCATATTCTTTTAGGATTAAGAAATTTTTCACAAAAGGACAATAAGAAAGAAAGGCTTAATTTTTTTCCTAGACTTAGCTAAGAATAGTATAAAAATGTTACAGTGGCAAATATCCAAATGGCAAAGTAATATCAGGTTGCATTGGTGTCATTAAGAAATGGGATTAGCGCCTGGGATATTGTTAATTTGAACAACAAGATAGAGTAGTGTTTCCTATTCCCCAGAAAGTAAGAAGACGTGTGTGTGTGCACGTGTGTGCTGCCCACAGCCAGCTGATCTCTATCAATTCCACCAGACTCAATATCTTGTCCCTGGGACAGGAAACTCAGTGAAGTCTCATCTCATAGTGATGTACCAAAAGGTGTGAGAGTGAAACTGAAGGAACTCAGAGGTTTCATCACCTTTAAAAGGGTGGTTGAGCTCCATCCACATGCCTATCCTGGATCCTGAAGATGAACAGGCTCCCTCCACAGAGAAAAGCTACCAAAGAAAGGTGTCAGCCACAACAGAGGACACTTTTGACCTCTCTGTGGAGATACCTTGAGCCAAGAGGTCCTCAAAGGTCCAATGAGGACAAGGCACGGCAGCGGGGTCCCCCCCAGGGTAGAGAGCACGGGGTTGCAAGAGGTCTCTCGCTGCTGGCTCCTGTCACACCATGCAGCCGATGGGGCTCCAGGCTTGTCCTTGCCTGGAGGCTTTACAGCCGCAGGTAAAATGCATAATCAACCTCAGCAGCTCTGCCTGAGGATGCAACAGTGTCACTGTAGCTGATGATGTTTGGAGTCAATGCAAGATCCTCTCCCTCCCCCTCACACGTGTCAGCAACCACATCAGGGTGGACAGGTCAGCCTTGTCGCAGAGACCAGGCAAGAAGACAAAGCCAGGCCCACTAAAGAGTCCTACTCAGGGATTTCTGGAGTCCAAAGCACTGCCTTTTGCCCATTGGGTACATTTGACTTCTTGACACACATAGTTTAACTTATTTGTAGTTAAAGATTCATTTTTTCTCTTGATAAGACTCCCAGTTCAATTCTCCATTTAGACATTTTGTATAATTAATGTTTTTGCTGCTGGATTTAAAATTTTTTTTTAATAAGCTCTGCAACTGTTGACATAATTTAGCAACGTACAAACTGTATGTAACAAATTGTCCTAGGACAGATGTATGACAGAAGACCTCTTCTGAAGGAATGACCTTTCTGCAGTAAATAACTGTTTTCTTTCCTTCCCTTTGCACCAATTTACTGTTCATGTAGCAACAAGTTGCAATTATAAAAGATAAATGTCTAAACTTTTTAGGGAGCAGCTCTGGAATGTTGAAAATTCAGACTGTTGACCATTGTTGTATGTATTGATCACTCTTCCTTGAGGTGTAGAGTACCCTCATTTGATCATGCTAGTTACAGTGATACCAAAGGCCAAGACTATTCAATGTGTATGTGTGTAACAAGCAACACTGCATGGTGTTCAAAGGATATTAAATCCTACAATTTTGGAGGGAGGACAGCAGCAATCTTTCTCCCTTCCTGGTGTTTTTGTCTCACCTCCTTTTGCCTATGGCATTTATTTCTCCCTAGTAAGACTAAGCCATGGCTAGAAAGACTCTCCTGCAACACTGATTCTCAGGCAGGTGCTTGAAAAACCTGACTTGATTCTCATTTATATATTAAAGCTCTGTTGCACTGCCAGAAGCATGTAAATCACAGCAAGACTCATCTTTGACTACTAGTTTTGATGTAAATTGCTGCACATAAGCAAGAAATGAACTAAAGACTACAAAGAAGCCTTTAAAGAACGTTCTCCAAGAGACATTTTCAATTTTATGTTATCCAGAAAACACGTGTCCCTTTTACCAAATCCCCAGCTGTAACAACTGATATGGTAGTCTGGGAAAGAAGGCAGGTGATAGTTTCTATGACCTAGTGTCCTTAGGTATTTAGAAGCTGGCAAAGAAATTTGCATGTAGGGCTCTACTTCGGCATCATCTACACCTCAAGCTGTATGACTGTCTGTGAACATTTGATTTCACCACATGTTGCAAGGGCTGGAGGTGACAATGAGGGAGATCATGCTTAGACCATGGAACTTGAATTTCTTCTCTCCTTTCGATCACTATTTTGGGGGAGGAGGGTGAGGAAAGGCACTTCAGTAGATGAGCTCTGGATACATGGATTCATCCTTTGTATACCATGCTGGTAGTAATTTGGCTGCAGTTCCATCCACTGTTGTCAGTGGAAAAATCTGACAGGCTTTCCACAAACCTGGGGAAGATATTGACACAATTTGGAAGAGATTGCTAGACACACTGCTCAGAGCCAAATTCAGTCCTTGGTATGTTCACAGCACTGGCTGTGAAGAATAAGAAACCACATGTGTAGACAACAAGGGAGAAGGAAATGTTAGCTGTAAGCTAAAGGAAAAAGAGACAAAGAGCTTCCAAACAAAGAAAGAAAACAGAGCAGCAAAAGGGAAACCTTGTCTGCTGGCTGCCCTGTAACAGTTGGAGGAGGCAAAGATGAGGTCTTAAAAGTTTCTCCACCACACACAGAGAAACTTTGTTGCTGCCAATGCGCATTCAGCTAATTCCAGGTTTTCTATGCATAAACGAAAACCTTCTCTGTCCTAGGCTCCTGAATACAGCATCCCTTTCCTTACCTCCTAGCTGTACTGCCTTCTCCCTGGCTCCCTTTGCACAGGCACCCAGTGCTATCTGTTAGCATCCTTCCCTCAGGCCTTATAATGGTGATTTCTTGCTGCTGGCCTCACATCAGCTGGCTTTCCTTCTGGCTCTTCACAGCCCTCTGCACTTTATAGGAAGGGATTATTAGCGCTATGCATTATTAGAAGTTGATAGCAATATTCTTAACCCATGTCACCGTTAAACATAAAGAAGACTAAAAACTGAAGACTATACCATCTGGCTAATAGTGAACACAGTGTTTACATTGTGAATGAAATAAATTCTGAACAGTGGTAAAAATGCAAGGCATTAATGGCCTAACACTGTGCAAACCCCAATCAGCAAGTGCAGGAAGGGCAGGAGGAGGTCAGGGCAAGTGACCAGATCAGCCATGAGTTAGGTGAATGTCTCCTGTGTGCATCAGCTTTCCAATTTCATTAATTCCACTGTCTGAATGCAGAAATGCTGTAGTATGGAAGGGACAAGCTTCAAACTGCCCAGCTCCAAA
>VYZW01052898.1:20047-37583 GCA_013401315.1 Balaeniceps rex
AAGGCATGCACCACCCTGCTGCCTTACAAAAGTATCACCAACTGGGTTGACCAGACCATTAGCACAAGCAATCAGACGTCCTGTTCACTGTAGTGGCCATGCCAGTAAATGTACACTGACAATATCACACTGAAAAGCATCAACCAACACTGCTTACTGTCTCTGTACATCATAGTAACATTGAAATCACACAGACAAAATCAAAAGCCGATACAGCATTTGGGACATTAAGTACAACTTTCTTGCGAGAAATAATGACACTTTTCTTGGGGCCAGGGAGGGGTGGTGGTGGGGGGAAAGGACAAATGTCTGCTCTGCAGTTGCCCCTACTCTTCCTCTGTACAGCTCCGAAACGTGAACAATTCACATTTCTAAACGTGTTTTAGTCATTTTCATTGTCTTTATGCCATTTTAGTATAAAAGAGCAGGTAAGATCTTGAGCACTAGGGTCTCAGAGCAAGACAAATACTTAGAAGCAAAGCAATGCTCTTGCAGGCTCAGCACTACTGGTCCAGACCTCTGATTACACAATAATCATCAGCCTACACAACTTTTTCCTATGGCCTCTTAACACATGGTAAATGATGGTGTGATTGCACAGAAGGAAGGATATGCTCAATAATCACTCTTATCTCATCAGTTCCACACTGTGGGAAACCAGAGATGAGACATCTCCTATAACAGAAAACAGTACTGATGACACCAAATGCTACAAACCAAAGCAGAATGCAACTTTATAGCAAAGAAGATGCCAGAGGGTGAAGCTGGCAGTTACACAAGTCTCTGGCTTTGACAGCTTTGATCACCTGCCTGTTGCAGACATTGAACTCCATTTCTCACCAACAGGACCACAGGAAGTGGAACTTGGCACATATCAGTTCAGAAGAGACTCCATCCAATAACAGGTAGAGAATATCTTTGATGATATACTCTCTGGCTACTCTAGTAAATTCTCTGTAGTCTCCAAAATATATTTTCATGCATGGAAGAGATAACTTTATGTTGATTTGGGGCAGGGAGAAACAGTGGATACTCTTTGTCGTAGTGTACCATACGGATCCATTCTCAGATAACTGCAGAGTAGAGATTAGGATAGCTTAATATAACTTTTTGTAAAAATGGTTTGGCACACAGATGACAAGTTCTCAACCCTTGTAAAACAAGAGGAAGAGTTAACACAAGAGGGAGATCTGCATTCCCTTCTTACCTCAGCCACTGAAGTCCGTATGAACCTGGACATATCACTGTATCTTGTAGCATACTAGTTCTGATACCCATAAAGCAGGGACACAACTACTTCACGGGAGTGCTGTTTTATCAATTCACATTTGCAAGATACTCATAAGACACTATAAAATATCAAAAAAACACCCATGAGTACAAAACAAGTTATGTGAGAATTCATTTCAAAACCTTCCCATGCATAACATGTTAGTTTCTTCAGATAACATTATGTTATGGAGTTTTTCACAATCTTTCTTGCCTTCAGAAAATTTGAGAATACATATAAAATCCATTATTTATCGTACCAGGTCTTTAGTAATAAATACAGTATATTGCTTTTAACTGCAATTGTGGCTAATTCCCAGCTGACTTGATTTTTCTAGCACATCATCAAAGTCTATAGAGTTCTTTGACTCAAGTTATTAACTAATATTATTAATTAATTCAGCAGAAGAAACCACTAAAATGTAAAAATTACTTCAACCCTCTTTTAAGAGGAATTAAGATGTAATGATGAATGAACTTCAGAAACCCAGGAATTTTTATTCAAATTTATTTCAACACAATATAAAATATTTTGATGCTTATCTAAAATTATCATTNCATGTATCTCAATAATGTCTCCACTTAACCATTCCATGACCTTTACAGTACTCTTCAGTCCCAGATATATCCAAGTTGAGAATCTGTTAAAGCTCCCTATGGCAGCTCCTTAGCTGAACATTACAGAGGCCAAGAACTTAAATGGCTTCAAAGCAAGATAGACAAAGTGATGGAGATGTTTACTAGTGGCCATTAAACAATCTAGACACAACCTCCACACAAGTTACTAGCACAAGCCAGGGGGCTATGCTAGGAGGAGGACTGCTTAATGTATCCCCAGCTTCTATGCTCCGCCCTAGACTCCATCAGAGAGAGTGACTAAACAGACCTTTGATCTGACCTGATATTTGTTCTCAGGTTAGCTCTCAAGCCCAGATATCCCTCGACATTTCATCAAAGCATACATCACATATCTTCAGGACGTACAAAAAGCTACATCCTTACTCAGCAAACCTCCCAAATCTTACGCTTCAAGAAAGAACATCCATCACATCTTCACTTGTCATTAGCAGGGCCTGAATTCAAACTTTGCACAGCNAGCCACCAATCAGAAGCATAAAATAGACTTTGTATTCTCCTTTCCTTCTTCCGAGAGATATCAATCCTTCCTTTCCAGTACCCACTTGACACCAACAAAACTTTGTTTTGTCTTCCAGGAACGTACCTTGCTTGTCAAACACCTACCTTCCAAGTTCATGTATCTCAATAATGTCTCCACTTAACCATTCCATGACCTTTACAGTACTCTTCAGTCCCAGATATATCCAAGTTGAGAATCTGTTAAAGCTCCCTATGGCAGCTCCTTAGCTGAACATTACAGAGGCCAAGAACTTAAATGGCTTCAAAGCAAGATAGACAAAGTGATGGAGATGTTTACTAGTGGCCATTAAACAATCTAGACACAACCTCCACACAAGTTACTAGCACAAGCCAGGGGGCTATGCTAGGAGGAGGACTGCTTAATGTATCCCCAGCTTCTATGCTCCGCCCTAGACTCCATCAGAGAGAGTGACTAAACAGACCTTTGATCTGACCTGATATTTGTTCTCAGGTTAGCTCTCAAGCCCAGATATCCCTCGACATTTCATCAAAGCATACATCACATATCTTCAGGACGTACAAAAAGCTACATCCTTACTCAGCAAACCTCCCAAATCTTACGCTTCAAGAAAGAACATCCATCACATCTTCACTTGTCATTAGCAGGGCCTGAATTCAAACTTTGCACAGCCATAATACACCCTATTATTTACAGTCTAGAAGGCCCTAAACAATTACAAACATCATGTGACAGAACAGTGAGAAATTTTTGTATAGAAAACATTCTATCAATCAACCTGCCTCACTACTACTTACTCTGCCATTGTCTCCAGTGTAACAAAAGACCTGCAGGCACAAGTGAGACAGCTTTTACTCGCATGCTCTGGAGTGTCATCAGTGTAACGCTGTCAATTTTGGGTCATAACGCCTGTTCAGAACTGCTTATGAAGAAAAAGAAGTTATTCTAAAGAAGGCTGCTTGTGACCTAAACCGACTGGTAAAGTTACTTTAACCCCCTCAGATCACAAAGTACAAAATAATTTGAATACATCCTGGCTTAAGCACAGTTCTTCTGGTATCAACCAGTTATGACTGCAAAATTCCCTATGATGTTATTCCAAACAAGTGGTAGAACATACATCTGCACACCCACTCTCTCTGAAAAAAATTACTTACTGTTTGCATTTCCAAGCACTAGCATGTATATGCACCAGTGACAAGACAGAAAAAATGAAGTTGTATATAGACAGTTATCAACACTTGATAGATTATCTGTCTGATCATATGTTCCATGGTTGAAGTGCAATTTAAAAGTTTAAAAATCAGTATTACAGTACTTTGTAATGTCAGAGGCAGAACCTTAATTTAACTTTATAATTCTAGACACAATAGCTTTCCCTTGAATATGAAGTGATGTATCACACATTTCAAACTGGGTATTCTATGATCATAGAGCTTTTTGTTACTGTTAAAACTGTGATTCAGTTTCTGAGGCAGTAAAATGCGGTAGTACAAGGAATACATTAGAAAAGGTTTTAAAAATTAGGCTAAGAAAAATTATTTCAGCTGGAATTTAAGTACAGAAAATTGTAGGAAGGATTCATAAAAGGATTCTCTATTTATTAGAGAAGCCTAAATAACATATACGTTTTAAGGTAAAATATGTGCTTTTTTAATTGCATTGATATTGTGATGCTTAACTAGCCATCCCCCATTTGGGTGGGCACTTATTCCTAATTTTAGAAATATTCCTAGCAGAAAGCCAAACGAGCCTTTCTTCTACATGTGCCTTATTTATTTTGTTCTCATTCCACAGCATCTCAGAGTCACAGCAATAAAAACCAGTACAGAGCTGGCAGGAAAATCTTACTGTGAAACATACGGTATTGAGCTATCAGTAACACCATAATATTTGTCAACAGGAGAACTATTGCTCTTCCCCCCTCTCCCCCATGCTACAGAGATAAAAAGCCTCTCTTCTTTTTTGTCAATTAAGTTTCTAGGTCCACCTGACTCCCACAAACTCAGCAGATGACAAGTTGCAAAAGCCAAAATGCATTCTCATCTAACCAAAATACGTAGTTTTCCATAATACTTAGTTGTCTTGGATGCAAACCCTAAAGCAGAATTCATAGAAAAACAGGAGGCTTTGCATGTAATTCCCCACCATTTTCGGTAAAGACAATAAACCAGTAAATTACATTGGGTTTAGCTGCACAAACTGCATCCTCATTTGCATATATGTTTTAGTCAACATAGCAGATTCTAAAATTATTTATACTAAGCTAAAAAACACACAGCTCTGAGAAGTGGGTTCAAACTTTTGAAAGTGGTATTAATTTGCCTTTCATGCTGAAATATAACAAAAAAACCCTCACTGTTTTGCTTCATTAACTCCATTTTATTTATCAGCCGGGTGAAAATGTTTGTGGATACTTGTGTCACTAACGGTATACCTATTTACATGTTTCATGGGGAAACATACCTGTACTGGGGAATTTTTGCACACACAGGGAATATTTTTTTACTCCTTTAAATTCTTAACAGGAACACATGCTATGCCACAAAGATATTACTGTCCACAATCCACTAGCAAAAAGCAAGATGTGCACCTGTTAAAAATATTCCCTATTTGTGTTCCCTCCCATAAACAAGAAATGCGTAACACCTTTGTTCTGGTTAATTCCCAACCTACTATATAGGGCACAGGTATGGGCGTACCATTTTACAGTTGAAAAATTAGCAATGCTCATATTCAAAGAGCTGAAAAACAATCTAGGCTAGATGACAATATGAAGCTGGCATTTCTAAGTTAGACTGTAGCAAACAAAAGTTCTTGTCAATAAAACTACAGCCAACAGCATTATTGTGTATCTTCACTTATGTATTCCAGAAGAAAGACATAGGATTAAGTTTGCGCACAGAGTAAACTTCCCTATTGGTACCTTCAGTAGGTCAAGGAGAAGTACACGCAGGCAGCACAAGAACTTTGAGAACTTTAATACTTCCACTGCCTCTGCTTGTGATGTACAATATCTATTTCCTGGATAAACAGAGAAGTTAAGTCCCCAGAGTCTGAATCCAGTACCTTTCATAAGCCCTAACTTCATTTTTAAAAACGATAAAAGAAAATGTAATTTGCTTTCCAGCTTTACCAGTAATCCATACGTGTTCATATTGCAGACTACAAAAACATCTGTGAGATCAATAATAAACATCCTACTCGTGAGTTCATTCTTCTGCTTTATTTAAAGAGAACATTCCCCAGCATACACCCCACTCTACACTTTCTCCAGTTTGAATGATGGACTATGGATAACAGAAATAGAAAAATGCATTGCAAATGGCAAAATGCACCTTCTTTACAAACAGGGAGGAGACCTTCTGAGACGAAATCAAGCGGTCTAATTTCTACATTTCTGAATTAAAAAAGTTACAATAAGACAGCAACAAGACTGCAAAGTCTCAAATATTAGGGAATATCAGAATCACATTTGCCAGCGTGCCTCTCCTCAGCGCTCTTCCTAGCCAAGGGCCCCATGCCTCCAGGTTCCTCGTTCCAGTTACAGGTTACTTCGTCAATCCCATTTAGTGGTACAGTTTGATTTTTCCCTCCTAGCTGCCTGCTTTCATTGAGTCATTCAGGCACACTCTACTCCAAATCTTGCCTCTTACGTATTTTAACTTGCCTTCAAAGTTGGGAGCTCTGCACTCCCTCTTGATAACTGTTTCCCACCTACCAGTAGCTGGAAAAAAAAATAACTGTGGACAAGTAATCACTCCACTTATATCTGTAATAGTAAAGTTCATTACAGACAACATATCTAGAGAATTTACTTATAGGAATCTAAAAAATCCCAGCTGACCACGTGCAAGCTTGAATTTATTTACTTGAGTTATTGGGGTAGTTACTTCTATCACAGAGACAGCAAAAAGCACCATCCCTATTGTTGCAGAAAAGCACAATTGTCTGCTAAATGCAAAATCCCTCAACCCAGACAGAGGAAACCCGAACCAAGAGACACTGGAACCTCTCAAGAAAATGGCTGCAGTATTTTCCTCAACAATCACTAATCCCCTTTTTCAGAAACAGGTATTTTGCTGAAAGGTTTTGCTGGGAGGGTTCAAAAGTTTTGGGGTTTTTTTGTTTTGTTTTGTTTTTTTTAATCAACCTTAGTCACACACTTCTTGGCGTTTCTCACTTAATAAATATCCTTAAAAATACCATTTTAAACGTTGGTGCACTTGTTGCTACTATCCATAATACATAGTGATTTACTATGCTAGCATTGGAAAAGGTAAAGGAAAACTTTTACAACACTGCAAACATAAAGGCTTGAATTTCCCAAACACTACAGGCCAACAGACAATTTATGTCTAACGTTAAATACTCCTGCACATTGTTACTAGAAACACAGCACTTCCATTTTATAGCCCGGTATGGTTAATAACTAGATTTTATGTATTTTCAAGTTACATGTAATTCACATATTCTCCCAAAAATGCCTTTAGCTACCTTTCTTCTAAGCTTTTTACACGATTCTTTTGGCCATTACGTTCTGTACGCATTTTGCTGTTATTGCTCTCATTTACCTTTTCGCTTGTCACTACTAAATATTTTTATTATTTTCTTCCTGCAGTCTCACGTGGAAAGATCACAAGGCGGCCTCCCTGTGAAACACATTTTTGCGATTTTTATTACGTAGGCAGCTTCACGTGGGTGATTTACTACTCGCATTAAACACCGTGTTATTAGCCAAACCCCGGAACAAAACTTCTTGCCAAGGATTCCAAACGCTCTCGAGTCCGCCGCGGCGTGAAACACAAGTCGCGCTCTCCCGGGGCCTAATCCCGAGTATTAAGGCCGCCCTGCTCGCTGCGGGCCTGTGGCAGCGCCTGATCAAACCACGACTACCGACACCCGGCCCGCAGGGATGGCCGCTGGCAGGCGGCGGTTGGCCCCGCCCCCTGCACCTGTCCCGCTACGCCCGCGCCCTCACCGAGGCGACCGCGACCGCCCTCACCGGGCGGCCACTACCCACTGCCTCCACATGGGGAGCGGGCAGGCGAGGAGCCCCTCAGCGGCGCACCCCGACCGGAGGGACCCTCGCTCGCTCCCGCCGCCCGGGACTGCTTCCCTACGCCGGGAGACTCCCGCCCCGCTTGTGTTCCGGCGGGGCAGAGCGCCTAGCGTAGTTATCACCCGACGCGCCAGCCGCCCGGAAGGAGCCGCCGGGAAACCCCCCGGCAGCCGCACCCCGCAGCACCACTGCCACCGCCCGTGGGCGGTTCCTAATGACGAGGCCCCACCCCCAGTGGGGGTGAGGCGGGAGGGCGTCACCACCCGCCTCAGGCCGAGTAGCGGAACGCCGAGCGGGCGGAGCTCTCTCGACGCGCTCGATGCTCGCGCCGACCCCTGGCATCCCACCGCCACTTCCGGCGGCGCGGGAGGCTGGAGGGAGCGAGCCGGGCGGGCGGGACGGGTGCAGCGGCGGCTGGCGGAGGAGGACGGTGGGCCGCTGCCGCCGTGCCCCTCCTCCCCCGTCAAACAGGTACAGGTACCGGGGCGGGGCCGGGACCGGGGCCGCTCCTCCCCCACGTACCGAGGGCGAGTGGGGAGGAGGCGGGGTCGCTTCCTGGAGAGCGCCACCCGGCAGCTGGGGGCCATGGGCGCGACGGTGAGCAGCGCGGGGGGCCGCGGCCAGGGCAGGGCGGGGGCAGGAGCAGAAGCCGGAGGAGGCTGGTTTTGACTGGCGGCCGGGCCGAGGAGGCGGGTGTCCCGCGGCGCTGGGCCCTTGGGGCCCGTAAGCAGCGAGAAGTTCCCTTCCCTGGGGGAGGGGCAAGGAATGGCGGCCTGTCGCGGCTCGAGGGCCTCTGTCTCAGCCCTGCCCGGGGCAGCTGGCGGGCGCTCGGGCAGAGTCACGTCTGTCTTGGCCTCGGGGTGTGGCGTGGGCCAACCCCCGGCAGCTCGGCTGGCAGAGGGCTAGGCGCAGGCGAGTGGGCAGGAAGGAAGCTTCAAGGATCATGCTGGTCCCTGTCCCCCTTCCCTCTTTTGCCTCCGGGGCAGGAGCCAGGTACCACCAAGCAAAGGATCTGCTCGGGTTTCCGACAGATGTACGTCTGCGGCCATGTAACCCGAAGCATCCCTGTTATGGTGCCAGCTGCTCTGCTGCTACCAGGCATTTGTGGAGTTGGCTCCAAAGGAAGTGGATCTTGGCCAGGGCCAGCGTGGAACTTGCTTTGCGTGGCTTATGGGAGCGATTTTTCTGAGAGTACCGAGATGCTAGTTTCTGCCAAACTGATGTTTTTAATGGATGTTCTTCAGGGTTAAATAAAAAAGCTCCAGCTCTTTCATAATGTTTTTTCCATGCTTGGTACAAGTCATTAACTTTTTGGAGGCCAAAGAAATTTTGCTTTTCTAGTTACTTGTTCATTTGCTTCTCTTTCGTGTAATAATCACTCTATTTTACGTGTGTGCTAGGTTAAAATCTTGCTCTGCATGGGACTTTTTTTCAAAGGGGAAGGAACAAAAAGTCTTTCATCTAAGGAATGTGTCGTTTACGTTTTCACACACAGGAGAAAAAAAAGGGGGGAATATGCTATTTTACACACATCAGGACAGCTCTTAAGCCACTTGACTCTTCATAAAACAGATTTTCACTGCATGTTTGTTCAAAAGGTGAATCGGTTGCTTGAGGGATTTTGGTGAGAGGATGAATAGAATATTTGATACTTAGAAAAATAACAGTTTGAGAAGTCACAGTGGACTTGAGAGTTCTGTCACTGTTGGTAATGAAATTACTTGGTGGAGAACATTTCAAATGGATACATACATTTACAGTTTCTTCAGTTGTTAAATAATGTTCCTTGAGATGTTTCTTGAACATGGTATTTTTTTCATTTTCTTTAGAACATAGTAGAGAAAAAACAATTACTATGCATAATCTTCTTATGGATGGCCTTGGGCGTGACTAGAGCTATCAGTGTTGTTTCTTATTGCTTCAGTGATAGATTTAGTAATCTGCAAGAAATTAAGTGGACAGATTGTAAAAACTGGTGGTGTTCCTGAGGAAATATTTTGAATATAAATAGTTGAAAATCAGAAAAATTGTGTTAGTTGTGGTGTGGGTTAACACCGGTAGGCAGCTAAGCACTGCACAGCTGCTTGCTCGCTTTTCCCCCCAACCCCCAGAGGGATTGGGGAAGAGGAAAGGAAGAGTAAAAGCAGGGAACCTTATGGATTGTGATAAAAATTGTTTAAGGAGTGGAGGAAAAGTGGAAAAAGAGAGACAGAAAACAAACAGGTCATATAAAGGCAATCGCTCCTCCCACAGGTAGACCAATGCCCAGCTAGTTCCTGAGTAAAAGATGGCTAACCTCCCTAAGCCCCCCCACCTTGCTTTTTATTGCTGAGCATGACCCCTTATAGCATGGAATATCTCTGGTTAGTTTAGGTCATCTATCTGGTTGTGCCCCCTCCCAGTCTCTTGCACACACCCCAGTCTATTCACTGGGGTGGGGCAGAGGGAGAAACAGAAAAGGCCTTGATGCTGTGCAAGCTCTGCTCAGCAATAGCTAAAACATTAGTGTGTTATCAGCATTGTTTTGGTCACAGATCTAAAACACAGCACCATACAAGCTGCTATGAAGAAAATTAATGCCATCCCAGCCAGACCCAATATATAAATACGCTTGTTACTGTTTCTTCTTCCCTCTACTTCTACTTCTTCCTATCCTAACACAGGTATTCAACAAATAAGTTGGTGTCCAGAGTGGAAAATGTAGGTACAGAACTATGCATTATACAGTTCACTCCATTTTTTGACTCTTGAAGCTCATGTGACAGTACATGGCTGTGTCTTCTGCTGGGCATATGTCATTCTCTGTGTTTCAGCTTAGGTGAGAAAAATGAAGCTCAGATTACTTCTGCGCCTATTGTTCCTGCTGAGAAAATGTGACATTAGCACATGCTGCGTGCCTATCAGAGGAAGTGTACACTGGACAGAAAAGGTCTGAACAGGCACGAATGAAAATACAAGTTCAGCTAAGATCATAGAATCATAGAATGCTTTGGGTTGGAAGGGACCTTTAGAGGTCATCTAGCCCAACCCCCCTGCAGTGAGCAGGGACATCATCAACTAGATCAGGTTGCTCAGAGCCCCGTCCAACCTGACCTTAAAGGTTTCTAGGGATGGGGCCTCCGCTACCTCTCTGGGCAACCTGTTCCAGTGCTTAACCACCCTCACTATAAAAAATTTCTTCCTTATATCTAGCCTAAATCTGCCCTCCTTTAGTTTAAAACTACTATCCCTTGTCCTGTCAGCACAGGCCTTGCTAAAAAGATTGTCCCCATCTTTCCTATAGGCCCCCTTTAAGTACTGAAAGGCTGCAATAAGGTCTCCCCACAGCCTTCTCTTCTTCAGGACGAACAAGCCCAACTCTCTCAGCCTGTCCTCGTAGGAGAGGTGCTCCAGCCCTCGGATCATTTTTGTGGCCCTCTTCTGGACCCGCTCCAACAGCTCCATGTCCTTCTTGTGCTGAGGGCTCCAGAGCTGGACGCAGTACTCCAGGTGGGGTCTCACCAGAGCCGAGTAGAGGGGCAGAATCACCTCCCTCGACCTGCTGGCCACGCTTCTTTTGATGCAGCCCAGGATACGGTTGGCCTTCTGGGCTGCAAGCGCACACTGCTGGCTCATGTCCAGCTTTTCATCCACCAGTACCCCCAAGTCCTTCTCCGCAGGGCTGCTCTCAATCCCCTCATCTCCCAGCCTGTATTGATATCGGGGGTTGCCCCGACCCAGGTGCAGGACCTTGCACTTGGCCTTGTTGAACCTCATGAGGTTTGCACAGGCCCACCTCTCCAGCCTGTCCAGGTCCCTTTGGATGACATCCCGTCCCTCAGGCGTGTCAACTGCCCCACTCAGCTTGGTGTCATCCGCAAACTTGCTGAGGGTGCACTCGATCTCGCTGTCTATGTCATTGATGAAAATATTAAACAGCACTGGTCCCAGTACAGACCCCTGAGGAACACCACTTGTTACCAGTCTCCACTTGGACATTGAGCCGTTGACCACTACCCTCTGTTTGCTACCATCCAACCAGTTCCTTATCCACCAAACAGTCCACCCATCAAATCCATCTCTCTCCAATTTAGAGAGAAGGATGTTGTGGGGGACCGTGTCGAAGGCTTTTTGGAAGTCCAGATAGATGACATCCATTGCTTTTCCCTTGTCCGCTGATGCAGTTACTCCATCATAGAAAGCCACCAGGTTAGTCAGGCAGGACTTGCCCTTGGTGAAGCTGGCTGTCTCAAATCACCTCCCTGTCCTCCATGTGCTTAGGCATTGCTTCTAGATGTCAGCAATGGATAGATTTCTAAATACGTTGTCTTTCCTTAATGGTTATTTGCTCCATGGGCTTGAACTTGGGAGTCCTAACTTTGCATGCAATTCTTCTGGGGAGGGTAGTAATTCATATCCTGGTTTAGCGACCAAGTAAGGACTGAGTATCTTCTACAGGCACCTTTAGTCTGCTTTCCATAGTGGTGGAATGCTATAAACACAGGACTAAAGGGGACTGCTCAGTCATCACGCCAGCTCTACATAATTGCTTTCATAAACTTCACCTTAAAAACAGTTCAGTTGTTCCTTGTTTCATTTTCAGGCTGCTCTAGAATACAGATAGTCTAGGGCTGAAAAGGTTGTTTCTAGTAAAATATGTTCATGATCACTTCATGCCCATTTGCTCTCATGCTACTGTCCTTAAAATTAGAATGATTTTTCCCTCTTAGCGGTAATCCCTGTGATTGAAAGCATGTCTATTTTCTTTTCATCAGGGTTTTGCTAGGCTAGACAAGTTACACTTTCTTCTTATTTCAGTTCAAAAGATGGGCAATCTGTTCACCCTGATAACCTTTTTTGCAGTTGTTTTTTGAATCTGTCTTGGAGGGTGATCAGAACTCTGCATGATGTTGTACGTGAAGGCTCACTAGTGCCTCATTGCATGACATTGGTACTTGAAAAGTCTACTTATATTTTTTCTTTTTCCATTTTTTATGGCCACCTCATTTTGGGATTAGCTAACAATCCACAAGGGTAAACTTCCTACCTCTTGCTTTTGGTTTTCAGCTAAAGAGCTCTGAATTTAAACACAAATAATTATTATAGTCCCTAAACTCCTGTTATAGTCCCCAAGCTATTCTTTCAGAACTTTAATAGCAATCTTGTTCCAACCTGATAGTAAGTTGTATCAAAAAAGGAAACATAACCACATTGCAAGTTTCTTACTAATCCTTCATTTTTCAGCTAAACTTGTCATTTCTTATATTGTATAATAAATTCCCAATGTCCATGCAGATTACATTTACTACATTTATTGCATAATCTAGCTTTTATATACTAGCACGTTCTCCATTTAAAAACAGCGGGAAAAGCATTTTTCACACATCTGTGATGAGGAGAAGTATTTTTGAGCTGGGGAAAACAAACTACTAAATAGTTGAGACAAACAGAACTTAATTACTGACTGCTCGCTGAACTAGATGCTGACCTACACTTAAAAGTCTTGGGACAACTGACTGACCAGTGTGTTCATCTTGAGGCTGAAAAGAAAAAAAAACCAAAAAAAACCAAAAAAGCCTCAAACATCATACTCTCTGCTGAGCTGGAGAAAAGAAATATTTGCCTGTCAATCTATTAAGATGCTAAATTCCTTCTCCAGGCTTCAGTTATCCACTTTTGTTTTCTATTACATGTGGAAATGGCTGCATGTGGTTAATATTAAAGGGGTTTTCATACCATAGACCTCATCAGATAACCAATCTAATGTCTGAGTCTGGCTGCTTAATCTTCTTGTTTCCATCTTCATGTTATTTTCCTCAGAAGTGTGTGAGAAATAGTGAATAAATGTGAGAATGTGAGGATAACTTCTTCCAGTTAAACGCTTGTAACCAATCATAGGCTCAAATCTGTAGTTTATAGCAAGGCTTCCCCCGTCGTGAACTAGTCTGGTATATTTTGCTGTGAAAATGAAGTAAAGTAGACAGAACCACAGTGCTTCAATACCAGTTCTTTCATTGTGATTTGATCGTGGGCATCACTTCTCTCCCAGGCAGTCACTCCTGTGAGTACTGGCATAAAAGGGCTAGTGTGAGCGATTGTGAAACTGAAGCTGGTTTTCTGTTGCTGGTGTTCTGGAGTGGGTGGGTTGGTTGGTTGGTTTGTTTTGTAGAGTGTAGGAATACTACTTCCCACATGAAGCAAAAATGCTTTCATAAAGTGTTGTTGGTCTCTGATATTACCTGATGTTAACTTTGGACATCAGAAAAGATAAATAAAATTTGTGAATAAAAACAATCCAACAAAACTCTTAAACCTTTATGTTTTCCATATAAATGTCACATTTGTTTACTGTTATTGTTGGAAGGCTGTATGTTATGTCTTATCTGACTAGTGTTTCTTTCAGCTTTCAGACAGAGGACACACAGAAAGAGAAGAGCAGAAAGAAGATAACAATAGCACCGAATGCAGCGAACTAGGAATCATGGATCTGAAATTCACTTCTTCAAGAAAATACATTTCCATCAGTGTACCTTCCAAATCTCAAACTATGTCTCCTCATATCAAATCAGTAGATGATGTTGTAGTTCTTGGCATGAATCTCAGCAAATTTAACAAACCTACTCAATTTTTCATCTGTGTTTCTGGAGTTTTTATGTTTTATCTAGTCTATGGATATTTACAGGTAAATGCTATGAACTTGGGTCTTAGGCCAATTCCTCCTACCCCTTTTGTTTTTCAATAACATAATAATATAGTATGTATTTTAATATATATAGGCATTTAAAATATATATTAATTGCAAAGTCAAGCTTTCGGAATTCAAGAGCAGTAAATAATTGTATAACATAAGATTCCCTTAGTCATGTGCCTACAAGGTTTGGTTCAGCTGGACTTTCAATATTGTTTTGAATGTGTATTTTTAAATGTGATTTCATAGTCTTCTGAAAACAAACAAATTGTGGAACTGTACAGACTGATTGTGTAAGTCTTCATTGGTGTTGAAACCTTTAGATCTCCTTGAGTTCCATGAATGCCAGACACTAACAGTAGTCTATTGTTCTCTCTGCTCTCCCTTGAGGACAGAGCTGAAACATGTACTGTGGTTTTTTGTTAAGCAGAAGCATAATGTTTTTGCCGTTTTAGTTAAACGTTTCTTTTCCTGCTAACCTTTTATCTTGAGCAGCTACATTTCTGTTCCTTTTTTTTATTTTTTTTAAGTTCAGTGAGTCTTCTCAATAAAGCAGTGATTTTAAAAGTTGATCATTAAAAATCACCATGTTTCCAATGCAGTTTTCAAAACAGATGAGAAGTTTGTTAAAATTCAGTTACTTCCGAAGAGTTAGACAAAGTTATCGGTAATTGAAAGCAGAATCTCGAAAAGGGAAACATTAGGTAGCCTTTTATTTCTGTAACTGACACATCTACATAATTCTTTATGCAGTGCATGTATTTTTCCATAACAAATTGCTCTGGTTTTAAATGTTCCTACAGCCTGCAAATTTATAAACTCGCGAGTGCTATTTAATGTAGGCACTCAAAATATTAGGTGCGCATTCCTAAGAGATGAAAATTACCAGTAAACATGTCTGTTAGAGAAAGTTTGTATTTAATTTATTGTGAGCCATTTATAAATTCTGGATAAAAACAGTCTACTGAAGTAAATGAACTGCAAACCGACTGAAAAGCAGACGGGACACCATCTATAATTTGAGATAAATATTAATGGATCAAATGTATTTCCCTGATGAATTGATTCATTAATTTCGGTGGATTTACACCAGGAGTAAATTTTCTCATTGCATTTTGGAGAACCTAAACTGTCTTTTTCAATACTTTGGAGGTTACGTATGGCATGTAAATTCTAGTTAATAACCAGTAGCTGCAAAGGCTAGATTTGCATGTACATGAAGAAAAAAAAAATCTGTTGATTTTGTTTTGATTTAATATTTTGGTATATGTATGTGACCTTGGTGGGTTTTTGTTTTTATAGGAATTGATATTTTCAGTGGAAGGTTTTAAACCTTTTGGTTGGTACCTCACTTTAGTGCAATTTGGATTTTATTCCATTTTTGGACTAATAGAATTGCAGTTGATTCAGGACAAAAGGAGAAGGTATGTGTTTTTCCAAGCATTTTACCCACTGTCCATCAAATTAGAAGCATTTGATATTTATTGTAAATTTAACTTCTGATGTTTGAATGTGAATACTGTGAGGCATCGGTAGCAGTTCTGTAGTTAAAATAACATGAATTTACTGGATGATGTTAGAAAATGTTATATAAGCACCTGCTTAGATTTCAGACCTGTAAGTAGTCTTGTTGACTCTACTGTCACTTTGTCCCACTTACAGAGCATATTCTGTCCTTAAGGTAGCTGACACAGACTGACTCGTGTATGTGTTGCTTGGGATTATCACGCCTAGAATAGGGCCAACTGTACTTCACAGCACTTGAAGCCGTCTCTCACTGAATACCTTTTCCTCAAACCTGGGCACCTCCTCACCAAGAGGTTCCTCTAACATTCTGTGCATCTTGGAGAGTGTCAGAGGTCTGCTCTCTGCCATGTGGCTGTGTAGGTTTGCTTCAAAGGATGTGCTTAGGGTTTGCTTTTTTCATTTCAGATAGCACTCATAACACCACGTCACAAAATTGTTCTGTGTTTTCACTACAGTTGATCAAGGAGATTCTTGCTGTCTTGAATCCTATGGATATGGGATAGTTTGATCTGACTCAGTGTGGCCATTCTACTGCTTCCTGCCCAACTACAGCCTCTGCAAGCTGTATATTGAGGTCCTCTGGAAGCTTGGATAGAGGCTGCCATGGTGTACATGAATTTTAAAATTTCTTTAAAGCATTATATCCTAGTTGAGCATAACTAGTTTTCCTTACCTGTAGTCAACCTTAGCTGATTTTGCATATATTGATTTTAGGTAATAGAATTCCTTTATAGCCAAACAATGTAACCTTGATAAATTATTCTTTTTATTTTAAACATTGACAGCTTATATTTTAAGTTATCTGACTTCTTGAGGTGCATCAGATAATACTGTGTAGTTACCTTTTGGGTGTTCTGTAACTAGTATTTAGGTTTTGATTACCGAATGGTTGCTAATGCTTACAGAGCATGACCCGGTAAGTTATGTTGGAAATGGAGATCTTAAATATATTTTCTATAACATAGGCATCTTCTTGTAGACATTAAAAAAATCTATTTCCTAATTTTTATGCAGAATTCCCTGTTTCTTAAATTTAATTTTTTCTTGCATGCCTCAGAGTATGCCTACGTCACCTAATGAGCTATGGGTAAGACAGGGTTACAGCAAGACATCTCCTTGTGTTGCTTCATATGGCTCTGAGTATGCATAAAAAATAGCTGAACATATGCACAACAATAACTGTAAAAAAACACTTCACAAAGCACAACGATTGCTAAAGATTACTGTTGGATCATCTGTTGTCAGGTGATAATTTCATCAAATTGCAAACAATACATCTGAAAACGTTCGACAAGCCCCTCCATTCATGATATCTGAATCACTTCTGTCTTAGTTCTGATGAGTTTTATAAAACAATGGTACTTTTTTCAACTTTCTTAACTCTAAAAATGTGTTCATGTGAAGACTTCACCAAAAAAATTGACACAGTGACCATGACAGGACTATTCAGGATATCTTGGTATACCAACCTTGTGTGTTTCCTTTGACAAATAACCCGAAGCCTTTGTCTTGATTCTTCTGTAAGTAATATACCTTCTCAGAAGGAGGTTAAAGAATTACTGCTTGAATACTTCATGAGCCATGAAGTTTTTATTGTCTTGTATTCGAATGCTCTTTATTAGCAGTAATTGAAAGAAATGAAATTTGAAATCAGTCATTTATGTACGTTTTTAAATTTCTATTACGGAATGAAATTCAGTGAGAAAGATGGTGAAGTTGTATTACAAACATATTCCTTTATCTAAATTTTCCAAGCTAAATCTCTAGATGAGTTTGTAATACCAAGATTCATATGTTTATATTTTGTAGAATTCCTGGCAAAACCTACATGATAATAGCGTTTTTAACAGTGGGAACTATGGGTTTGTCAAATACCTCTTTAGGATATCTGAAT
>VYZW01052900.1:0-49322 GCA_013401315.1 Balaeniceps rex
GGAGCTTTCCTGGCTGCCACCCTGCCACCCTGTCCTGCCCCACAGCCTGTTTGAATGCCTCGCCTGGCACCCCCCCAGTGCCTGCTGGTATCCCACCCCCCTCCCTGGGGCCTTCCAGCACTGGCGGGGGTCACGCCTGGTGAGAGATTTCTGGTTTCTTTTAAACCAGTGCAGGAGCAATAAAACCGCCATTGGCGTGCCCCCTTAGCCAGGTTGCTTGTGCTGCACACAGCTCTGGGGTGAAGCCCAGGGGTGAGTTTTGCAGCGAGCCACACGCCACCCTGTTGCTCTGAAGGGTCACAGGCACAAAGGTGCTGGCCCACCCTGGCCAGTGCGACAGGCCCCCAGGAGCCAGCTCGGCCCTGGAGCCAGCCCTGGCATCACGTCCACCCTAACAGCTCACGTGGGAAACCTCCACTCCAGCCAGGGACAGAGAATGGTGTTCAGTGCTTGCAAAGGTAACCGCAGCAGGGAAGTCAAACCCTCCCTTGAGGCTGTCGCCACACTCATCACCACAGGATTCCCGGGAGAGAGGCTGCGCAGAAGTCCTGAAGAGGCCAAAACATGGACAAACGACAACCAGCCGAGGATCCTCGCGCAATGCCACGCATAAAGGGGCGGGGGAGATTCAAGTCACCTGGCCCCCAGTTTACCCAACCTGACTCACCGCAGCATCCCAGTGTTTGTAATGAATTCGCTCCGATTGGGCTGACACCAGAGTTGAAGGGCTCTTTCCTCCCTAAATCCTCCTGGGAAGCAGAAGGGGTCCTTTGTGGCAACTTGCCCTTAGGGACAGAGTTCTGCAAAACCCTCATGTGGATTTGCAGACTGGGCAGTGGCCAGGGAGGGCAGCTGCTCAGCAACGGATGGGAACTGAAATGTATCCAGCAAGGAGCCACTAAGCCAAACAGAAGTAGTCTTTAGTAATAATAAACACTCTGTATTTACAAAGATTTTTTTTCTCCCCACAGTAAATAGATCTGATTAGTGTAAACAGCATCAATGCTTCTTGGGTAGAATACACAAAACCATTCCTCAGTCGGGTTTCTTCCCCCTGGGGAGTGCCGCACTGCTGCCTCCATCTAGGTAGATAAATCATGAAGTTTTACCTGCAAAGCCTCATGACTCCAGCCTAAAAAACAAGAAATAAAGGTTTCAGGTCTTCCTGAGAAAAAAGTGGGGGTTTGAACCCTCTTAGGTATTGCCTAAACCGAGCCTTTCTCAGCTGCACCTCTGTAGAATGGAGGTGTTTTACGAGTGCCTCCAGTGCTCTGTTTAAAAGGGAGGAGTGATCTACGCTCTCCCCAGAAAGGGGTGACTTGGTCCCTCACCTCTGGGAAAAGATTTAGGGCTGCGAAGCCTGAACTGATGGATGTGCATTTTTCCAGGCCAGAGTTAGACCCCATGGCCCCAGAAGGGAACAAGCCTTAAAATTCACTCCCCCTCTACAAGCGATAGTAATTTATTGCCAGGGAAAGGCTTAAAGCTCTTAAAAAGTGAAACGAAAAGAGGAGGCAGATCACAGCAAAGGCAATGCCAACTGCCGAGTCCTCTGGAAACAGCAACCGGTTGCGGTTTCTCTGCGAAGAGCAGCGAAGCTCCCACATGTTGACAGGCCCAAGCACCTGGACGTAGGCTCCTGCCTTGTCTCCCCCGTGCCGTTTTGGGAATGGCAAGGTTCCTCTCGTTCGCACAGCTGGTTTATAGACCTGTGAGCTTCTCTCCTGGGCACCCCCAAGAAGCAGGAACCCCAGATCCTCGGAAAGCATCTTCCCCCGGGAGCACAGGGCTGCCGCTCCTCGGATGAGCTCACCAGGATCACCAGGTTCCTGTTAGGACCTTCCAAAATGGGGGTTGATGTCCTCCAGACACCAAACCCCGCACTGCAGTCAGCAGAAGTTTGTTGAACCCAAAATGTTGGAAATGAACTTGGCAAAGATGTTTCCTGGTGAAGTGTTTTCCTGGAGGCGAAGCAAACGGCGTGTGTGGAGGGACAAGGGTCAGGGCTGGGAGCGGGGAGGGATGGGGCAGCCCTGCCGCCTTCCTGCGCCCAGCGCTGGCACCCATCCTGGGTCCCCCGAGTGACACGCTGCTTTTCCTGCCCCAAAAAGTCTGGATCGGTGGTGCCCAAGATACACAGAGCAAGGCAAAGGCAGGATGGGAAAACACCCGGTGCGCAGGCAGGTGGGCAGAGCCGGTGCGTTTGCATTTGGGCAGCAGAGAGCTCACGTGGAAAAGCATCTCCCGCAAACCCCGCAGGCAAATTCACTGTTTTGATCTCCCACTGCTGGTTTCCTTCCTCCCCATCCCTCCCTCCCGGTCCTGCTGCCTCCTCGTTCTTCTCCAGTGCATCCTTATTCATTATTCCTCTCCAGCAGGACGCTCTGTACTGACTAAGCCTTCAATTAGCTTCTGCGAATCTGTTTGAGCGCGGTTCAGCTGTTGCGAAGAAATATTCAAATATACTGGGCTATCAGACTGTGACAAACCCATTTATGAATGACCGTCGCTTTGGTTTGCACTTGTTTTAACCTCTGCTTTCAGGCAGATGTTTAGTTTGAAACGAAATCCGTGTGCAGTGGGCTCTCCACGCACTCATACAAATACTCTGAAATCAATCACGTAGAAAATTGCGCTTACACAAATAGACACTTCGATACACATTTGAGAGTAAGCAATAAGCAGAAATAACAGCTGCTCCACCGAAAGGGAGGAATCGCAAGACATACCCGAGGCCAAAATGAAGAAATCTTCAGCAATAATAAACATCTATTATTTAAAAAGCTTTTCCTGTATAAACAAATCTGAAGGCTGAAATCACTGAATCATTAAGACCGTAAATATTTTTTACTTTGTTCTGCGAGGTGCACAGAAAGGCCAGAAGGAGAGCTTGTAATGAAAAACCATCTTCCCACCTCTCTAGTAATAGTTTTAGGAGAAATGATCAACAGCAGAGAATTAAAAGGGGTTTTGTATTTGCCTGCCATATTAAATTTCTACTACCCTCATAATAGTATAAGCAATAATTCCCATAATAAAAAGTTATAGTGGCATTTGGTAAAACCCACATCTCTGCAAAAAGCTGAATCTCCATTTCATTTTGATCCCTAGTTAATGGGGATTTCAGCTCAGATTTTTTTTTCCCAGTCTAGCCTCCGCTCTCGTTTTCACAGACTCTGAGCAAAAGCACTGGAAATAGCCCTGAGCGTGTTTGTTGTTGGGCTTTTGTTTTAAACTCAGCAGAATTTATTCAGAAGAATAAACAGATGATCCTTCATTCATTTGACTCTCGGGGTGTTTGCGAAACACCCGGCGGACCGATCGCTGCTGCGGCTGTGCAGGACGCAGCAGGACCCAAGTGGATCTGGCACAAAAGGGGCTGAAACAAAGAAAAAATGATCCAGACAGATGGAATCAGAATACTGCAGAAAAATATTCCCTGGAGACAGTGGCACTGGCAGCCAGCGGTTCGTGTCTGGCTTGGGTCGGGAGTTCGACGGAGGGGTTGGTTAACTGGTGGGAAATGACCTTACCCATGAGCCTGGTAATATATTGATATATAATATATCCCATCTCATCCCACACTCCCACTTTGTTATCTGTTTTCACCGTCAAAACTAATATTGAGGGAAAAGATTTCCCTTCTGTGTCTTTTTAGGTCTTTTTTGAACAACTTCTTCGCCCCAAACGCTCCCGCACTCGCCTTTTGGGTCTTCTTTCCACGTCCCATGTGTTAACGACGTGGCAGACGCTCCGTCACACCACGCTCTTCCTTTCACACATCAGTCTTGTAAAGAGATCCCGATAAAGATCACATAATCCTCTTCGTTTCCCTTTGTAGACAGCTCGATTTGATGCGTCCAGAGCCTGCTGGAAAAGGAAGAGAACTAATCCCGCTTGCCTCCGCCGCACACAGTGGGGAATTCATTGGATTTATGTTCCAGCTCGGCTCAAAACTGTGTCCAAAAGGCCCTCTGTGTGTGTAAAGTGTTGTTATAATGTACAGTAACATCTAGGTCGGCAACCGGAATAGCGACAGGCAGCGTGAGCTGTCTTTGAAACCTCGGAAGAGCCTGTCCGGCCCTTTAGAGATGTGACATACGGTGGAAATTCAGAATAAAATAAAAATCAGGGTAGTGTTTGGGGGAGGAAGAGTGGGGAAGAGCAGAAAGAAGGAAAACTGAAACACGCTTTGGGTATCAAATTTAGTGCGAGGGACCAGAGCTTCGTTAGAGCCTGAGAAAGTGAAAGCCTCCTGCTTGCTGCTGCGGTGGCACAGCCAACTTATCCCTGTCAAAAGGCGTGAAACTCTGCCGGTTCCTCACTCTACAGCATCCATACGGGGCCTTCGTCACGAACTACAGGCAATTTGGGTACCCAGCAGTTCACAGACCACGCGTTTGCCCGGGAGGAGCCGCGATGCTCCGTGGCGAAGGCAGCGCAAGCCCAATTCTGACGCGTCCCCCAAAAAGCTGCTTGAAGGAAATGAGGTGCAGTTACTCTTTGTTTTCTCTCTCCTTTCTGGTTAAGGGCAAAGTTTTTGCTGAATGTCTTGTTACGTGCCTCCCCACAAGCATTTGGGCAGGGTAGCTGCCCTGAGTTAGCTCTGAGGTTTAAATGGCACCCCGTCGTCCTGTCCTTCGGGGCCTCGGGGAGCGCTAGCCAAAAAGGCAATTACACACAATATTCCGCTTCCTTTTAATATATCATTGTGATGGAAGAAATATGTGCTTTATCTTCTCTGCCATAAACAAAACAATTGTCTTACCTCATCGTTTCAGCTTGTAATTATCTTCCCACATTAGATACTTTGAGATAAATCTTTTTAAGAACGCCTCTCCGTTGCTGTTTCTCTCTCATACGCCGACAGGCACACACACAAAATAAACCCATCGAAGCTCATGAGCAGTGCTATGGGGCCAAGCTGATATCCCCCTCATCTGTTTTCTATTTTCCCCTCCTTCCCCCTGCCCCATATTGCAGATATATGATACAGTAAAATTATAGAGCAGGCAGTCACAAGAAGTAGCGATTCAACTTTCAGGGAATAATTCAGTGTCACTTAGTCATATCGTCCACACATGAAAAAGAAAAAAGAGAGAAAGAGAAAACACTCCCACAAAGCATTTCTAGCTCTCACATGTTCTCATTTTATTCCTTATCCTGTAATTTATCTTCTTGTTTTCAGCAAGCCAGCAATGAAGTAGAAAAACCCTAAGAAACCTTAGTCTGACATATCTTTCTGGGGAGTATTCGTTTCCACGCATAGCTGCAAAAGCCATGGAAAAGCCTGTGCCATCGCTGAAGAGCAAACCTCTTGATGAGCAGCGTCTACAGACCTTAAAATGGATAAAAGCAAGTTTTTTCTGGCCAGCTTCAACTGATTGAAAGGTCTGATAGACGCCCAACGTCAGTGCAGTAATCTGCTGAGGTTGGCTGCGGGCCATTTTGTAATGCAGGCAGAGAGCAAATGTTTGAGCATCCTGAGCCAAATTACAACAGACTGTTATTTTGGGATGCTAAGCTTTGAGATCTGAATTCATTTAGTTTATTATGATATATTGGAACTTCCTAAAAAAAAAAGATACTCATTAACTTCAGTTAAATAGAACAGGCAGAAGAAATCATTCTCTGCCAAAAAGATACACAAACTACATTATGTCAACAGACCATCTCGTAACTGGAGATGCGTAGCCAGAAGGCTGCTTCTGTCAGCCTATAGACTCTGGATGAAATTCAGCTCACTGAAAGCATGACAAAACTCTGACTTCAAGACCGACCTCAAAAGGTCCCTCCGTAGCTCCGCACAATGATTTCTTCGGCAAGATTTCAGGAGCCATTTTCTTCTCCATCTTCTCGCTATCATAACAATATGCTACACCCAACGTGACAAGGTGGTCATTACCCCCTGATCACAGGGCCTCTGCACGATCGTCTCTCAATACATTTCACGCGGTGGCAATGAAGCAAAGGAAAAGAGACATCAGAGCATGGAAGTGCAAGCGTGTTCCCTACTGACCATTTTCCAACATGCCGTCCGTATTTCTGAAGTTTATACAAACCCTGTGGGCTCTCGCAGTTAGGAGCATATTAAAAATATTTAGAATCACAAAGTGCTGGGAAGTCGAGAAGCTGTTTGGAGAAGAGCAGAGTATTTCTCAAGGCTGCGATGCCTTGTCTGATTCACACCCTCATCAGCAGGAAGCTGCTGCATCTAAGAGAAGAAAGAAAAGGAGCCTTAAATAATAATAATAATTAAAAAAATATTGGTAGCTCTTTCACGTAGCGTTTGCACATCACTGATATCCCAGTTCTGCAAAGTTAAACAAGTGCTGGGTGGTTTTTTCTGGTTACTCCATTCTTCAGACAACGGCCTCCTCAAGCACCAAGGTGAAGCAGGTACGTAACAAAGCACAGGACAGAAAACCAAGCAGGCAGTAATAAACTTTAGGAAAACTAGGTCCTAATAAAGAAAAGTCTCCCTTTTTAATGAAGAGAGAACAAACTTCAATGACTCTAGAGGGACATCTCACAGTACACCCAGTCGTGTCTCGTGCCAGGCCACCACCGAGGAGGCACGGCCCTCTCCCACCGTGCATCAGACCAAGCGCTCGGACGCAGCAACCACCCTCCTGCGTGATCACAGACCTGACATCAGAGGGGGCCTGTACAGCTGGGTGGGAGGAAGCTGAGCAACCTCCCCTCTTGCTTTCAGTAACAGCTCGGACAGATATCTACGGGGAGGGGAAAGCTAGCGCCGAGCCAGCCTCGGGATGGGGAGATGGGCTAGATGACCTGAGCTGTCAGCGTAGATTAGATCCACTCGCACGCTCCTGGACCAGTTTCTGCTGGGTAAAGTTCGACATTACGGCTGGCTGGCTCCAAAAAGGATGCTCCTCCCTCTCCCCCGCGCCAGCCCTCCTCCTGCCTCCATCAGCCCAGCACGGCGGTCACAGGCAGCTCCTTTTCCCCCAGCACAGTGGGACCCACTTTGCAGGTCCAGCTTCACTGCTGGATTCATGGGCTGAGCCGGCTCCCCAGCAGTAAGACCATTTCTGGAGGCAGCAGGCAGGATGGGCAGGAGCAGGCACCGGGAAGCGAATGATACCAGCAGCAGCAGGGACTCGTGCGCGGGCTCTGCCTGCCCCAGCTTTCCCATGCTGGCCACCTCCAGACCCATCCCCACGGGGCTGGACCGTGGTAGGCACAAGAGCAAAACAATCCCACTTGACATGGTCTCCTGCCTGGCATCACACCGGCAGCAGCAAAAGACCTTCATAGAATCATAGAATCACAGAATGCTTTGGGTGGGAAGGGACCTTTAGAGGCCATCCAGCCCAACCCCCCTGCAGGGAGCAGGGACATCTTTAACCATATCAGGTTGCTCACAGCCCCGTCCAACCTCACCTGGAATGTTTCCAGGGATGGGGCCTCCACCACCTCTCTGGGCAACCCCTTCCAGGGCTTCACCACCCTCAGTGTAAAACATTTCTCCCTTCTATCCAGCCTAAATCTCCCCTCCTTTAGTTTAAAACCATCACCCCTTGTCCTGTCACCACAGGCCTTGCTAAAAAGCCTGTCCCCATCTTTCCTCTAGGCCCCCTTGAAGCACTGCAAGGCCGCACTAAGGTCTCCCCGGGGCCTTCTCTTCTCCAGGCTGAACAGCCCCAACTCTCTCAGCCTGGCCTCGGAGCAGAGGGGCTCCAGCCCTCGGAGCATTTCTGTGGCCTCCTCTGGACCCGCTCCAACAGCTCCGTGTCCTTCTCAGGCTTTCCTTCACCTTTGAGACTCTGCACACGGAAGGTGATTATATACCTCATCAGCTCCTTCGCGTCTGGATTTTACCTTTTCCTTCTGCTTCCTTGTGGCTAGAAAACTCAGACGGAGACGTCCCATTCACCACTGTCTGCTTTGGGGGGCCGTGTGCCAAGCAGAGCTTCTGTGATTCTGGAGCACTTCTATCTGCATGCATGTGCACATACAAACACAAAGACCCTACGGACACATACTTCTCGATCAGATATTGCGAGTTCATCATCACTGCGCGGAATTATAGGGGACATATGGCTTAATTTAGTTGCAGTGGTTTTGTAGTTACAGCTGAGTAGATAACATGACAAGGCTAGTAATCGTTTCTAAGAGGGAATGATTTAGTAATATAATCTACAGCGCTTGTAAAGGCTCCTCGATAAAGGGCCAGGCAGAGCTGGAACAGTTTGGATCCATTTCCTCACCGCTGCTGAGAACGAATGTTGCAATATGCGTTAGGAGGGTTGAATGGAAAATAATTGCCTTCCTTATGCAAGTTCAACGTACAGACATATGTTCCTGGATAAACCACTTCCACAACCAGCCAGGTCCACGTAGCTTATTTTCCATAAAATAGAAGGAGCAGCATTTTCTACAGGTTTCAGTCAAGTATTTGAAACGGGCATGCGCCGTTGTACCCGGCAAAGCATACGCACATTCCTGACGTTCACGTGCACGTAGGTTTATTGCTTTTCACAAGAGATGCAGGTATGGGAATAGGTCTCGCAGAGGATGTCTGAACACGCACCAGGACTTTGGCATATCCAAAGCAGAGAGACACCGGAGACATGGATTTTTATAGGAGACGTAGCACATTGTAAAGCAAGATATCTTGGGCCAAATCCAGTTCCTCTTCTTTAGGCAAACTGAACTCCTGGTTTCGGTGGTGCTCCTCACTCAGGCAAGGTAAACAGAAAGGCAGCTTTGGGCATTTCTGGGGAGAATCAGAGAAGTGTTTTCTTTAGTGCGATACAATAGAACTTTGTATTAGCATTAGCCCCAAGTGCCTGGAAATCTGGAGTTCAAATGAAGCAAAACCTCACTACAAATAAAGAGCTTCTTAAACCCAAAGTTGTTTCCACCACTACTTTTAAAAAGCAGAGTTGCCAGCTACTGAGAAAGTGAATGAGTGATGCTCTGGCCCGGGAGGGTTCCAGTAGGATTAGTCTGGCAGTTGTAGCACAATCAAGACAGACTAATTTCTTCATTATTAGTTTTTAATTCTTTTAAGTCTGCTTTTCACAATGGTTTGGCACCGTCTGCCCTCATCACGCTCCGACTCCGAAGCTGCCAAGCGGACACATTTGCTTTCTTCTTTCATTATAGCGGAGGGATGGGCTAATTTACACCAGGAGTCCGGCGCGCCTGCGAAGCTCCTCCAGAGCCCCGGGAGAAGTGGGAAGGCAACGCTCCTTCGCTCCAGCTGCTGCAGGAGAGACGTTTCGTCCATGAGCAGGAACAAATATTTATCAGACAGGCTTTCCAGTCATATGGTCCTAATCCCCGCAGCAATGTGAAACTCCCGGGATGAGGTCATGGTTGTTTAATCCCAAACGGTACTTTTTTCTAGAGGCCAGATCAGGTAGGTAGGAGATGGAGCGCTCTTATCCCTGCCTGGGGCTCGCTGAGAGCAAACCACAGGGTTTGAGGAACAAATACACCCCCCCAAACACGCACAGAGTCTTGCTCCAGAGCACAACGGGGCTGCCAGGGCGCAACGTCAAATTTCCAGCACCAACACCGGGTACTTGTTGCTCTGAGTTTTCAGAACTTGTCGAAATCCAACTGTCAAACTCCCTGGAAGCTCCTTTAAACAAAAGACATTCAGAAAAGTGAAAAAAAGAATAAGATAAAATGGTTTTTTGAAGGTTATCAAAAGAGTCTCCCAGCTGATGACTGCTGGGAATCCTTTGTTGGGTGGTTGAGTCACCTTTGGTTTGCGCATTAGCCTTTCACTGGGCTTTGGTGATTTACGCTTTAAACTGAAGAACCAGGGAATTCCCTGGCCATTTTCCTCTGGGGACTGTTTGGATCAGGAATTATCCAAATTAGGAATTGTATCTGAATCCTGCTGAGGTCTGAGCTAACAGACTGGCTCATGACTCCCGGACAGACCCTTATTATTTTAGCCAGAGGGTACTAAAAAAAGACCATCTCGAAAACATGAGACATCCATCGGCATGTTTTAGGACTGCCAATTAAACACACAGACCAGCTATATTCTTCCAGTTTTCTCCTTTCTCCTCTCTCTTTAGAGCGGCGTGCCATGCATATGATAATATTCCAAATATTGTGCGATATTAAGTGAAACAGCTCAAAATATGTTGCTCATCAGTACACAATGTATAGCAGCACTGTGTCTAGGGACGAGGTTATCTCGAGAAGGACTGAATGGAGGGAAAGAGCACAACCAACATATTGTGTGTTGCGTTTTCAGCTGGAAGGTTCCCAGACCTTGGACAAGATGAAATTTGAGTCACTCCCAGCAGAACCTGACAGCCAAGTAATCAAGGAGGTTGGAAAGTCAGGTCATGACTCTTATTTTGAACCAGCCTTTGGCTCTGCAAATTCATGTAAGATTGAGTGATTTCTGAGCGTGACTAACCTGGAGCAGCCCGTTTACCTGTGGCCAAGCGCTTCCCGAAAGGGGAGCTTGGGTATCCCACAGCCTGGCTGAGCCCCATCCACCAAGCCCCAGATTTGGCTTTGGGAAATCTCTCTCTTTCTCTGCACAGTTTTTTCCAGAAATCTTGGGGTTTATGTCACACCAAAAGCGAAACAACAATTAAAACCTCTGGGTTTCGGTGTCTCTCCCCCACATCTGCAGCAGGACTCCCACATTCATCGCTGATGGGGTCTACTTGGGTCATGCCATTGAGCAGATGCACAAGGTTGCTGGGCCAAAGGCAGGGTCACAGGTTGAGCCTCAAATGTACTCACAAAATCTGGATGAGAGTTTGTACCAGGTTTGGGGTTTAGTTAAAGCTCTGCTCACCACCTCCCCACGACGAGCATCACTGAGCCCCAAACTCTCAGTCCAAGAGGGGAAGGTGGCCCGGCAGCCAGCGCGGGGGAGAGCTGCTGAGCCCCTTGCTACGCTGCAGAAACCCAGACCCTGCGGGGCTGAGCACGTTTTGCTTTCAGTGCGTTGTAGGCACCTCTGATAAATAACAGGAGAAGGGAAAAGCAAGAGAAGGCGGTTGGTGCTGCAGAGCTGGGTTGTTTACCCTCTTTCCTGAGCAGGTCCTTTATTTCTTTCACATGTGGCAAGAATCAGCCCTTGGATCTTCAGTTTTCTTTTCTCCTTCTACCTCATTCCCTCTGAATCCATCAGCCGGGGAGATTAGCGGTGTCACAGGAACCAGACCTTTCTGCTAAATCCCTTCCAGATGTCCAGAGCCACAAACATGTCAGTCATTGACAAGAGCCTAATGACAAGTTGCTCCCTGCTCGTTAGCGATGGCTACTGTTTCCTGGCAGAAAAGCTTTTTCTCCCCGCCCCAGAAAGCTCTGAAAGCAGTTCTTGCAGGGAGGGTTTCTTCTTCCTTCCCCAGGAACGGGGCTGCAATCTGATGGCTCATGAGGAGCTCCTTGGCCCGACTGCTGTCGAGAGCTGCTCTCAGCTCCCGCAGTGCTGCCCCTGGAAAACCAGGCACAAGCCACTGCATCGTGGAGGCATTTTAGGATCTGCAGAGAACAAACAAGAGCCAGACCTGGATGCTGCCAGTAGGGTTTGACAAGCCCCAGACTGTGAGGTTCTCCAAAAGCTTGGTGGCATTAGCCAATGCTCTTTTTGTGTTGGCATTGCCAAACCCCAAGGAGCCAGGTATGAACTCAAGCAGACACCGAGGTCAGGATGGCTTTGGAAAAGCCAGGCAGGTAGGATGGCTTTCTGGGTGCAGTTCAGGATAGAAGAGAGGGAAATCGTCTGACTATTTCTTTCTCCTAAGCAAGGAGAGCCATGCGGTGATGTTCCTGTCTTGCTAAAGAAGGTGGCCAGGAGTTGTGTGTCGAGGGGCTCTCTCAAGCCCATGATGCAAGAGGATTTTGGCTCCAAGCCTGGAAGTCAGCTCTTCCTTTCCGCTTGCCCAAAGACAAGTCATGGTTTTCCCAACCTGTTGCGACACTCACGTTAAACTTCACACCCTTCTTCAAGTGCATTTTGATCAGTCTGTGATGGCTATGTTGGATTTGTCTTACACCCCCAGCTCCTCACAAGCTCAGGAGGTATTTTTAAAAGTATCCTCAGAAAAATCAATACTATCCATTGTGGAGATTCCTGATGTTTGTATTTTCCCCTCCTTTCATCTCAGTTGATGCGTAGAATTAAAAAAGTGCAGCTGGCCAGGAAAGGCTGTTTCTTCCATGGAAAGAGCCAGTCTCCTTGCTGGGATGGGCAGGCGGGATGGACTGATGCAACATCCTTTGCCATGCTCCCAACCACACCACCGCAAGGAAATGATATTCAGCAGCTCGTCCCACCTTGGCACAGAGGCTGCGGTGAGATGCCAAGCCAAAACTTGTGCTGAAGTCTCTGAGAACTGCTCTTTTAATGTAGCTGCTTATTAACATGACCCTGGTTGGGGAGATTTCTTCCTTTTTCCTTTGAATTACGAAAACCGTTTCAAAACTTGATCCCCATGAAGGTTGGCGTCGTGTCAGCTTTAAGAAGCTGAAAATAGCGATGGGTTCTTTGCAGTGAGCAAAAAAACCCCACTTGGAGTCTGTCATTTGGATTTATGAATGTAAAGTCTGCTCTTTTGACATAATCTTCTTGATTTAAGCTTGTGGTTTCCGCACACAGTTTCCATTAAAATTAATGTAAGTCATCTGGGCAAATCTCTCCCAGGTTGACACGACGAAAGGTTTGACTCCTGGAGCTTTATTCCTCATTTATGGGTTCAATGCTGACCTGTGCAGGATCCAGCCCGCAGCCTGGGTTGGAGCCTCCCATCCCCACTTAGCGGGACCCTCAGTGATGGGGTACGAGGTGCCTGATCTGGACACCCAGAGCACCGGGGACAGTTAGCAAACGCCTCTGGAAACTGTGCTCCTGAGAGCAGCCTCAGAACGAGCACCAGATATTTGCTAGATAAACCAGAAAGTCAGACCTTGCTCACCTCTTGATGCTGCAGAGCTGTTGGGGGGGGGTTGAGATGTTCTGCCTGATGTGAAACCAGCTTCAGCATTGCTCCTGCAGCAACGTACTATAAATGGGTGAAGCAGAAAATAGAGCAACTCAGAAAAAATCCCAAACCAGGAGGTCTGGTTGCAGAACAATAAAAGTATATGCTGTGAAAGAACATACAGATATCTCCTCAAAGACATTAGCGCCTCATTTGAAGTCAAACCCACCAGTTTTGCTGAGGATTGCTCGCATCACACCCATCTGAAAAGCAGCTGGAGGCTGAATCCTTCCCAGATTGAGGTCATCCATGTGAGCCCACCACGGCCAGCCCAGGAGAGCGTTGCTTGAGAACCTGTCCTCCAAATTTCCCCAGATAAAACCACTACAAGACGCAGCTCTGTTTGATGGCGAGCCCACAAGCGCTGACAGAGCTCATCGCCTCTCACACAGTTCCTAGTGATGATTTCTTTCCTTTTTTGCTCCTCTACAATCACATCCCTGAGCCCGGGAAAGGACCGCTAGTTCTCTCCAAACCAAGACCTGTTTCTTCTTCCCAGCACACATTAACATACATTCACTGGGCACTCAGAACTAGGGTGGCTTTGCGTTTTCCCCAAGGAAATTTGGAGAAACCCATCTCCCAAAGCCCTCTTTATCCTTTCGCCCATGGGAGGTGAGTTCGTTTCTCCATCCCACAGCCCCCAGCCCTGCCCTGTTGCTCCCCATTCCCTTTCCCAGTGCCCTGGGGGGGATGCCTCTCGTGGAAATTGTTTGTTAAAGCAAATGGACGTAAAGAAAACCTCACCAAAACCCCACAAACCTGCAATATTTGGATCCCTCTGTGCTAATATAACAGCACTTCTCCTTTCCCTTGAGCCCTGTGCATCCCCAAGCCTGCACCCACCCAGACCTGCCGCCGAACGCCTCCCACTCGCTCCCTCCTGTACGCCTCGGGGCGCCTCCTCCTCCTCTTCCTCCCACAGCTCGTCTCAGTGATGGAGAGCAAATATCTCAGAGCTGGACCAGAACTTGATTTTCTCCTGAGGTGCAGACAAGGATGGTGGAAAACACAAATGTAACCTTATTCCTCCCCACGAAGGACAAACCCCTGCAATTTTTTCCAGTAAGTGATACAGCTGGTCCAGAAAACGCAGCACCCTCCAGGCATTGGCTCCAGTTTGGGGAGCGAGGTGGGATGGAAGGACAGAAAACCAGAGTGAAAAATGAGATAGGTGAAACCAGGGATCAGAGCTCTCTGCAAATGTTTTGCTTTGACACTTGTAACAGTGGTTATTCATTTTCCAGTAACTTTATACTTCTTTTAACCAAAATAGTCAGTGCAAAAAAATGGCATTATGAGCACTTAAGGATTTACACAAACTGTTTATACCAGAGCACCCGTGCGTGGGGAGTCCTGTGGCGGCTGCGACTGCTCCATGGCCTGGGGACAGCCCGCAAACGGGGACCGCTCGTCACCAGGAGCGGCAGCCCCGGGGGAGGTCCTGGCCATGACCCCCGCATTTGCACCGCGCCTCAGCTCATGCCCGGGACTGAAAACAGGGCTCATAACCTCCACCAAGTAAATGTTTTGGATTCCTCAGCTGTAGCAGCAAGAGCCTGATGTGCGCATATATTCTGATTAATGGATTAATGAACAACTCCATTACATAATGGCCAATTATTATTTTTTAAGAATGATTAATTAAATCAGAATTTTTTTTTTTTCCCCTAAACATTGGAAGGGTCTAAGTAGCCTAAAGGATGAAAGGGGGATGTGTGGCAATACTGATTTTACTAAGAGGATAAGTCCAGTGCCATTTAAGTGACTGAATTTAAACTAAAAATTAGAAAAGGAAGCAGGGTCCATACCTACCACGGGCTATTTATTTCTTGTTGCTCTGGCTTCCCCACGATCCTTCAGCTTTCTTCCCTTTTACATAGCACACACTGCACTACTGTCTCATAAAAGCTTTAGTTCAGCAAATGAGAACCACATTGCGGAGTCTGACATAATTGCAGGCCATGATTCATCCGCATCCCGGTACCTACAGTAGACTCCTTACTGCTGTCGAGGGCTGCTTCTCATCCCCAGCCGTCGGCGGAGGCGTGGAGGGGACCCAAGGCCGTGGCTCTGGGTATTACATGTGGGAGGATGAAATCATCACGGTTAGCACGAGCGGTAAGAGGAAAGAGAGAGAGGGGAAAATATCACAATTGCTTATTGCCATGCAATATCTGGAATTAACCTTTTACATCAAATTGTCACCTGCAAGCGTTGGCCAAGCCTCTGCTCTCCACAATGAGCAGGTTCACCAGACTGTAAATCCCAGTAATACCAGCACTAATGAACCAGCAGCACCATGATGTGGAGACGTCTCACTGGTGCTCACCAATCCATACGTGCTGATGGTAGCTGCGTACCTGGCCCAAGCGCTATCTTAGTCCCTTGGGCACCTTCACTGAAGGTTTTTCATTTTTTACAGTTAGAATTTGACTTTGCATTTTGTCTGCCCACTGGGAAAAGTCTGGCAGTACCATTAGTCCCTGGTGCTATTGCCTCATGTTCTGCTTAGGCTGTAAAAGGCAGAAAAGGAGGAAGAAAAAATCCTTCCCATTTAAAGGAAAAAATAAAAGAAAGGTAGAGTGAGGAGAAGCAAACTCAGAGGCGTAGAAATTGTGCGATCCAGTCTGTAAGACGCTCATCAAGATAATTTCCTGCTAAGTTATAGCTCAGATTTCTCTTTATCTAGAATAAAACATTTCCCTTTCTTCCAAGGGCTAGCACGTTTTTCAGAATAAAAAGCAAATGAAGAGCCTAATGCAAGGAATTTGAGTTAATGTTGTAAACCCTGTAAGCTCTTAAAAATTAGAGACCTTCATTGGTATTACACAAAGGTAAACGATTCCATATAGTCCCAAGCCGATCTGTACTCCTGCTGAGCACCTTAGTCTTGGGTAACTGTAGGAATGAAGGAATATTGTCTATAAATCTCTCCATGATCTTTTCATATAGCAAAATAAATGCAGTTGGTTTTGAAGAAGATCAATGGAGTTGCTGGTTTCTTCTTATTTAATTAGGCAAGTATGCCATGTAGGAATTTGGGCAACAAATGGTTTGTGAAATGCAAGAAACACGTTTGCTGGCACTAGAGTAATAAGCAGGATTTTTGATCAGTGCTAATGTGTTATTCTTTCATATGTATATAGACACACAGGTATGCATATATGTTTGCGACATATTACCATAAATCATGTGAAAATGTAGAGCAGATGTTCTGTCGCCGCCGGGATTATCGTGCCTTGGTTGTGCTTTCATGGGAACCGACCCGCAGCGGGCTCAGCAGAACATGCCTTACGTATATAGTAATGGGGCTACTGGAAAAGAATATTTATACATGGGTCTAACCTAGCTTTTTTAAACATGAGAGGTGACTTGTCTTCTTAGTCTGCCTTGAGATGAGTCAGACTGTATACAGATGGTTTCATTAGCAGAATATTTTCCAGTAATTGGCCATTTGTAACTGTCTGCACATCCCGAGGACAGGTTTTCTCAGCCGTTTCCCCAGCCCATGCACGAGGATGCAGTGAGTTGAACCTCGGCTGTGTTTTTGAAATATTGCTGGACCCAAAAGATGAAAAGCCAGAACAGACCGAATTAAAAATGACCGGTCAGAAAGAAGTTTACAGAAACTCCTGAGGTTTACATCTTTGTTTCTGGTGGGGAACTGCACATCAGGTGGAAACCGGTCCTATTTATCCCCACTGCAACCAAGCCAAGGGATTTGTGCACCTGCATCCCGAAAAGGCAGCCTGAGGGAAGATCAAAATACCTGTTCTTCTGAATAAACTGCTTAAATTGTGCTTGGTTGGCTGCCCATATTTCTAAGGACGATACAGTGACTGCTGCAGAGATGTATCGCTTTGCCATCCGTGTTTCTCTACAGCAGAGCTTATAGGGACTAAAATCATAATACTCTCTCTCTATATATATAACAATTTATAAGAAACTAAGGATTAATACAGAAAAATCCTCAGCAGTGCCAAATAAAATACAGAAAAAAATGCACCTTTAAGCAGCATCAGAGAGAATATAGCACAAATCAATTTCAGAAACACCAATACCTCTTCTAATCCACGTTTCTTAGATTTTTCCAACCTGGAGTTCATCTGCCATCGCAGTCCCACGTTTGAAGAATGATCAAAACACCATAACTGGACATTTGTGAGGAACTGGGCACAATGGGAGACCAACAGAGAGATCAAATGCAAAGATTTATGTACAGAAAGAGAGGTCCCAGCCGCGATGGGCAAACGAAGGGGTCGCACACCCTCAGCCCCTCTGCGTGCCGGTTGGACCCTTGGCAGCATTTCCAGCAACTTTTTCCCCCTATTTGGGGATCCTCCCTCAGAGCACACGAATTTGGGGCTGCCAGGGGCACGTTTCTGTGAGACAGAGGTGGCGAGGGACACCTCTCCGCAGCGGTGCCCACGGCGCAAGGAGAGGCCATCTCGGCAAGGCGAGGCGGGACCGCAAACAAAACGTGGGAGACATCGCAACGCCCCTGCAAACATTTTCCACGTCTCAGAGCAGACAGTCAGCGATGAATGAAAAATTACAAATTTCACATGTATACGTGCTTTTTTTTTAAAAAAAAAAACAGAAAAAAAACCCATCAGTTTCTACGCTGCGCTTGCCAAGGGGCAGCTCTAATTCATCTCCTTGGACGTCTCTGTTGAATTTTCCTCTCTACAATTTGCTAAACAGCCGGATTTCCATGGTTACCATGGCTCGCTCCTGATACGCCCCAAACATACTGTACATTTTTGCTGGGGAGATGCAGACACCGAGTCGCTCCTGCACGACAGCCCAGAGCTGCGGGCTGCAGCCGAGCCCCGTGGCAGCCACCGCTGGGCTCTGCTGAGGGCACAAAGGCAATAGCAGGGACTAACCCAGGTGAGGGGTGATGGGAGAGATGGTGCTTCATCCTTGCTTCTCCTTGTCTGGGGAAGAGACATCACATAGCCACCCCACACAGCCTTAAACGTTTAGCATGGACCACAGGATTGTGCCGCAGGAGCCCCTGGATCCCCTCTTCTGGCCTTGCCCCCTCTACGTGCACCAGCGTCTCCGGCTAAGGAATCAGCATGGCTTGGTGTGGCCAATTCCCAACATCCAAATCTTTTTCCCCGTTTCGTTTTTGGCACATATGTGCATAAACAAGCACATACGTATTGCATCGGTGGTGGGTTCATAGCGGGAATTGCTATGTTAAATTCAGACTTAAAAAAAACCCCCAATGCAATAATTAATTTCCACCAAGAGATCATTTATTTTCCTACTTTTGATGTCTAATAAGCTAATTTCAATCAAGAGGTTGTATAATTTCCTGCTTTTGAAGCCTAATGAGTAAATTGCATGGAAACCTCCATAAAGCACAGAACTCATTAATAAATGTATAGTCCCTTTGTCCAAGACTTCCAACTTTAAATCAAACGCACAACAACCAGATGTTTTTCACATTACTGCATTTCAAGATTTTACTGGAAGTGATCTCATCATACATACTTAATGTAGGTGTCCAACTGTGCGTGTTATTCGTATCACGAATCAGACCTTGCAGCTTTAGGACACTGTGTGGCAAACACAACGATTGTTTAAAGTGGATAAAATTTATGCTAAGCTTGCCACAGGGATATGAAGGAGACCAAATTGGATACAATATGCTGATTTTGATGAGTGTCAGAAGTGAGGAAATTATATCATTCAAACATTTGAACTTATTGTTAGGAAACACTGAGCCACTGTTTCTGGGAAAGATATTTAATTTAGCCAATCGAGTAAATCAAAGACTTCTCTGTTTTTCTTTGAAGTAGGAAATTAACTGCAAATGCAAAAGATTGAGACCAGGACAAAGAGAGCTGAAACGAGATGTACGTTTTTCAAAGGGAATGAAAACGAAGGCTCGCTTGCAGGGAGGGGTGGAATAACATTTCAGTAGGAAAACACTGCTTCATCATTTTTGAAGAAAATATATACAGTTAAGTTAGGATTTGAACTTTTTGCTAGAAAGCACGGCGAGGCGGTGGAGTGAGACTTCCTTCCCCGAAGGGATGGAGAGCACGGGATGCAGCTCAGTCGGCACGCTTGCACGCCACGGCTTCGGCTTGCTTTGGTCATTAGGGAAATACCCACTACAGACTCCAACCTACAAGTGCTAATTAGTCGCCTATTAATTACCAGCAAGAGTTGGCTGAAGGTTTTTCAGGACTGTTTATCATCAGATTTGAGCAGCGGGCAACCTTTTGCCAGAGGCAAGCTCATACCTCCGGTTCATTGCAGAAGAGCCCTAGCAACTCCCCTCCTCTTCCCCCCATGTCTGAATAAGATTTTGAGTTTCCTCAAGACTAAGAAATCTCACAGGAAGGTTTCTCAGGGGCCTTCATGCTTTTTTTGGTTCCTTCTCCCACTGGAAACACCATCAGAGCTCAAATCATGCAGAGCATCCCATGGGGCATTTGCTGAAACAGAGTTGCTGAGGCACTCGCCCACCGTGGCTCCACTCTGAACCAAGGGGCCATGGGAGGCAAGGAAGAAGGAAAATAAGTGTTTAGTTTGAGAAACGGGTGAAATTATCTCGTCTTTCCCTCCCCATCAGTTCATCCCAACCTGCTTTGATGCCGTCTTCCTACAGAGATCAGGTTCCTCCGTACCGCTCTGCCGCAGCTTTCTGGGGCATCCTCAACAGCAAAGGGAGGGCTCACAGCCCTTCTCCAGAGAAATGACCATCAACCGTGAAAATCCTGCCACTTCCTATTGGGTCAGCTTTGACTCACAGCACAAGTGATGGGGAGGCAGGAATACTGACCAGCATCTGGCTGGTCTCCTCTTTCAGAGATGTGGGAAGTTCACCCCATGTCTCAGCCCATTCATTGGGAAGGAAAGGAGGAAGCAGAAATGATTCATTTTCTCTTTCTACCAGGAGAACAGCGTCAAGGAGCTGCTGAATTTGTGCCTCTTATTTGCAGCCTGATCGTCTGAGCCCAACGCTTCTGAGCAGGTTCCGTGGAAGTTGTCCAAGTCCTGGTGTAACAACAAGGATCATGTTGGCACATATAAACACAAAGAAGTGTCACGTTTAAATGAGCGAATTTTCTCCTTTTAGAGAAGTAATAGGCTTTTCAGACACATTAGCAAGCCCTTTAGTGATGTCTAGAGACAGCTCAAAATAAATAGATAAATCACACAGCCATGAGCTGGAGAGCACGTGGTCCCAGGCTGTACCCAGACCTGAGGTCCTTGGCATGGCCTTAAGATGTCAGTGGGAGCAGCAGGTCTGAATATGGGAGCTGAATTGCTCAGCGCGGTTCTTGCAGGAATTAGGTCACTTTTTGGCCCTCATTGGATTAATACACACGGCTGTTAGAGCAGCCGAGGCGATGAGGGGTGCTCTGCCTGGGTGCAGCCAGCACGCAGCGTTGCCAAGGTCTTGGCTCTGTCTTCCTTTGCAAGAGGAATAAATTTGGCGCATTGCTCACAACGCGCTCACCGATATCCCATCAATAATCTTGGTAAGATCTGGAGCTCGTTATGAAGAGAATATAGACTTCAACTGGGAGGCTGAATCCAATTAGGCTGCACTGAGTTGGAATATTCCGGCTCTTAAAGACACCACGAAAGCCCGATCCCGTTTGAGATGCGCAATTTACATGCTGGATGTTTGCAAAGAGGAGAATTTGCAAACCCTCACGTCATTTTTGCAGCAGTCCTCATTATCTCCATGCCAATTTCTGTCAATCATAACTGGCACTATAAAATAAATAAATCCCCATACCGCTACGGAGGGGTTGGGAGCCTTCTGGAGACTTGGCACTCGTGTCGCACTGCTGGCCAGTGGGTGAACTCAGCACAAAAGCCCACTGCTATGAGAATAACAAGGCCTTGATCAACTCAGCCTTCAGCATCAAGCCCTGCTCTGTAATCCAGTGAAATTATCCTCTGCCACTTCTCACCGGGCGCCGCTTTACAAAGGCAGCAGCGTGCCTGGGCAAGCACATAGCGAGGCTGCCCAGCTCACACCGGCGCTGCTCCTGCCCAAGCAGGGCCAAAATGCCCACCGGCTTTTTGCAAGACCAGGGTTTGGGGTTTTCATTTTTTTGGTTTGTTTTAGTTCAGTTTTTTAGGCAAAAAAAAAGTATCAAAACAGACTTTGCTGGCCAAAGCAACTGCTTGGTCCCTGGCAATCCTCCGGCGCCGTTTGGCTGACCCTTGGTGGCAGAGAAATTATTCACGACTGGTTGATATAAGGATCATAACCAAGCGACTTCTGAATCTGGTCCTACAAATGAGGGCTTCAAATTGTGGTATCAAGTTCCTCCTTCCCAACTGTGCGTATTGTGTGGGCAGTTTTTAAAGCCTGTTATTCCAGGGGAAAAAAAGCTCATGGCATTCCATACAGACACTGGAAGGAGCAGCCGTTGAGCACTGGGAGAGGTTTCGTACTTGATTTAAAAGACAGCTAATTTTGCACAGTATTTGCATTTTGAAAGCAAGAGTATAAAGATTTAAATGATCCACCAGGTAACGCTCCCCTGTGGCATGTGCGACGCCGAGAACTCGTAACGCGGGGAAAGCAACACCCTGCCCTTGCTACAAACACTGGGAACGGCACACCCCAAAAAGCATTACAAAATTTTAACGACCCCAACACAATTTGATACGTAAAGGCTTCATAAAAGCCTATAAAATTAAATATAAAAGGACACTTATAAACCTCCCGTCCGTTGCCTATTGACAAAAGTTTCACATAGCTGAATATCAGAAAGTGTTTTCTGAATGAACTACAATGCTGCCAATACTTTTCTCTAAAATTGAGATTTTTTTTCGATATGAGCATTAAATAATTTCAGTTTTCAGACAGAAAAAAGGTCCTGCAACCTCTTTTTCCCTTTTAAAAAAAAAAAAATACACAGAAGTGAGGGATGAAGACATCGTTTCCGTGAAAACCAGCTGTGCAGACACGAAAAGCCACTGCACCCTCTGCCGGACGCTGCCAAGAGGAGCCCTTTAGACAAACTTCAGACGAGCTGCACACATTATGTGTTGTCCTGTACAAGGGAAATTAATTTTTCCTGAAGATGTCTTTCCAATTGTACAGCACAGATGAAACCACAACATGCCTCTAAGCAGCTCTCATCCCAGTTAGGGATGACCAGTGGTACAAGCTGTGCTCTGGGTACCAGGAATGATAAATCCAGCATCAGCCACGAGTAGGAGCGGATGGGCAGCTGACAAGTTTGCTTCCAGCAATAATTCAAATTAAGCATTTTTAAGCCTAAGTGTCATTGAGGGTGGCTCAGGGGACAGCCTTGCAGCAGCATGCAGGAGCAACCAGGGGAGATGCGTCCAGCCCTCCTGGTCTGGGCACATCTGGGTCACAAACACCAGAGAGGAGCCAAGCACCCCTCGTTGCCCGAGGAGCACCCACCAGCCAGCCAGCACGGCCCACGGCATCCTCCCCATTGCACCAGGTTTTGGGGATCCACGGCCCTGTGTGAGCTGGACTCACCCCACGGCTCTTGCTGGGACATGGTCTACTTCTGAGGGGAAATGGGGCAGAACTGGAAAACATCATCCAGCTCCTGAGCTGGATAACCATGGCCTGAGATAAAACACTCTGGGTTTTCCATAACAAATCCATGAGGTTTTCCAGAGCCACAGGTCTCCCCCGTTTCACAACGTGACTGACTAAACCAAAGCTGTGTGTCCAAGAAGGACCTTGCAAACATGCAGGAATTTCTTATCAGAGCTGCAGGAGCATGCAGACTACCTACAGACACTTGATTGTTTCTTAAAAGGGAAAAAAAAAAAAGCTTCCTTAGCCCTTGTTTCTTCAAAGCAACAAAGCCTAGGGAGGTTTTAATTAATGCTCATCCACTAACGGAAGGAAATGCATAGCAGGAAAGACTGTTTTCCGAGAGAAGCCATCCAGGAAAGTTATCAGCAACCCAAGTGATAAAATACAAGGGCAGGGAATGAACTGCGGATTTAATGGCGCAAGGAGGAGTTATCTGCAAAGCCTCTCTTAATGGTGCAGCGCAGTTATCTAACCTGAAGGAGGCGTTCGGCAGCGGGGGGCTGATACTGGCGTTTAAGGTATCGCAAAGCAGCTATGTCACCTCAAAGGCAACAGGGGGGACCCTGGTGTGCTCGTGTCCTCAAGTCTGAGGTTAGTTGCCCAGAAGAAAGAGTTACTGCTGGAAACTCATTGGCAGCATTTAAATTAAATGGATGATTTTTCTAGTTTAAACTAGAATTAATTTGGGTGACTTCAATAGTCCACTCTGGCTTCAGTGTTTCTGGCTCCAAGGTAGGATGTCTCCTCACTCGGAGGAGCCTGGGCTCATTTTCTGGCTTGTCAATGTGGCCACATCACTCCTCTCCCCACGGCTCCCCCTCTGTCACATCAAACACGCCGATTCATCTCCATCTCAAGGCTCTTCACAGCACATCCCCACACTGGCCGTGTCGCACATGCTGTCAAGCCATCAGCGCCAACATCCAATCTGCCAGCACCACTCACCTCCGCTGCCAACAGCAAACTCTCCAGCTGGTCCCCTGCTTGGCTGTGTGCAGAAGACCTCTTCTCCATCACCCAGCGATCCTCCTCAGATGTCCCCTGGAAGTTTGCTCCTCCATGATACCTATGAAAAAGCAGGCTAAGCCCTTCACCCATGGTGCTGGCCAACGTGGTCTCCCTGCCGCTTTCACCCTCCTGTGGGTCCAGCCCACCAGACCACTCACCCTGTGCACAGATCTCCTTCAGGGGGCCTTCACGCAGCCCTGAGCACAAGGGACCAAGGTGGTGCGATGAGGACCATCAGCCATGACCATGGAGCAATAAATCACCAAACACACAAACAGGATAACAAATACCATGCAAACTTCCAGCCTCTGGCTTTTTTCTTTGCTGGCTGAGCGACAGTTTAACGATGCCTTCCCATCGTTACCAAGAGACTTGTGTTAAAACCAAACAAATCAAAGCTCTTGAGCCAGCTCTGCTGCACAGCTGGATTCATGAGCCATGAAGAGCCTTGGCCAAGGCACTGCCTATGGAAGCACCTCCTTTGCTGCTTGCCTCCACTCTGGCAGAAAGAGATGTGTGCAATGGAAGTATGCAAGAGAAACAATACTTAGACATATCGACATTTTAGCAGTAGCAGAGTTTTCTACTTTGAACGTTAATGCAAGCCGGTCTTCATTCTCCATCTCTGTACTCCAGGTCCAATCCTCTTCCACGGAAAGGCTTGGGCAGAGGAAGGCAGAGAGGCTTCGTCATAACAAACATTTAAGCAAACGGTTAATTGTTCTGAATCAGGACCATAGACTTTAGGAGGGATTACTTGACCTAGAGTCAGCAACTTTTTCCACCAACACTAAAAATACCCTTGAACAAGCCATGGAAATGCGATAGCTTAAACACTTAGCAGTACTTTAGGCTAGACAGTGGTTTATAATTATATGGTTTCCGTGCAGAGACCTGCCAAGGGGCCATTCTCACACAGTCTTTATTTTTGAGAGGGCAGGGCTCTGCCAGCCCAAAGGTAAGGGGGGTAGGCAGCATCTGCCTTCGCCTATCAGCAAAACCAGCCTCAACTCCTGCACCGCATTTTCTGTCTGCAGCTTTTTAAAATCCAACAACAGCTCCTCTTAAAGTATAAAAGAAAATCTGCCAAACATGAGAGAGTAACAATCACCACAACAGCTGTATCACTTATTTTTATAGTCATCCTTATGTGCTTTCAAATTTAAATACCCAGTATATTGCAGTTCTCCGCGCTGCTAATGCCAAAGTACTGAGAAGTTGTTTGTGGGCTGATCCTGGAGGCTGGGGTGCCTGGGCAGGGGAGGTTCGGGATCCTGGGCACCACAAAACCTGGCTGGGGATTTTGGATTAAAATATTTTGACTAATTCTGGAGAAGAGGAGGCTGAGGGGAGACCTTATCGCCCCCTACAACTACCTGAGAGGAGGTTGTGGTGAGGTGGGTGTTGGTCTCTTCTCCCAAGTAACAAGTGATAGGACGAGAGGCAATGGCCTCAAGTTGTGCCGGGGGAGGTTTAGATTGGATATTAGGAAAAACTTCTTCACGGAGAGGGTTGTCAAGCATTGGACCAGGCTGCCCAGGGCAGTGGTGGAGTCCCCATCCCTGGAGGTATTTAAAAGCCGGGCAGAAGAGGCGCTTAGGGACATGGTTTAGTGGTGGACAGGTACGGTTGGACTCGATGATCTTAAAGGTCTTTTCCAACCAAATGATTCTGTCATTCTAGGATATTTGTGGTGAGATAAACGTGTATCTTCCTTCTTCCAAATGAAAGCAAAGGTGCTGGAGCACAGCCCTGGCTGGCAGGAGGTGTGGGAGCACGTAGATGTGCAATGAAGGAAAAGCAAAGCAACATTTCCATTTCTGCCCACAAACCTCCGTTAATAGCAGCTACCAGGTCAGCATTTAATGTCAGATAAAGAGCACGTCCCCGGGGGGGGCAGGGGACTCATTCTGCACTACGCACCCCTTCCTCAGCACACGGGCACAGGAGGGATTACACATGCAAAGCAGAAGAAAGAAAGAAAAAGGGATCATGGGGCATCTGAGCAGCCAGGGGTTGCACGCACCGGTTCATGGCAGTCCCAGTGGGCAGATGCTGGTGAGCATCCCCATAAACCCCAGCAGTGGGGCTGGGCTTCCCTTAATCAGAGAAGGAACAGTACAGGTGGCAAATATATATATACACACACAGAGAAATTTTATCTCTCTGTACATGCAGATATAAAGACCCAGGGAGATAAAGAAGGGCGGCTCAGCAGGACTGCATTTGCCTGCGTTTCATCAGAGGGCAGGGGCAGCCCAGCCGTTTTCGCCGTCCCCTGCACAGTCCAGCCCATCTCATGAGCACCTTTATGCTCTGGAGGATGAGTGCTGCCCTTCCCTGTTTCTCAGGTGTCCAAAGCCAAGACCTGGCTGGGACCAGGTTTCCACAGGCTTCTCCTGGCTGAGCCCAGCTGTGCCACGATGAGCTCTTGCTCAATAGGTTTTTTGGAAGGAAGAAAAATACCAAAATGCTCCCACACCCAGCAACAGGACAAGAGCAGAGACAAGGCCAGTGATGGAGAACACACAGAGGGGACCATTACCCTGGGACACCTCGGGGCTGGCACACCGCAGGGGAAGGAAGGGACACGGGGCTGTGCAGCTTGTCCCATTGCATCCTGTCACGCTGATGGGGACCTGGGACCCCAAAGAAATTTCTTTCTGCAAGAGCCAACAGGCAGCTGTGCACAGTAAAATGAAAGGTTTAAAGCTAACAACGGACTAAGTTAAATATTGGGTTCAAAGCCTCACGAACTGCGCCTCGCCTGGGCTCAGAGGGGCATCTCGCGGGGCAGCCCGGAGGCAGCTCTCCGTCAGCCAGGGAAGCGCCGGAGAGACACGTGCGTTTTCATCATTGCACACAGCATCTTCAGTTGCTCACATTAACTAATAAAAAAACCACTATGTGTTTCTACAGATTGAAGCAAGGCTTTTTGAGGAACCACAAAACCCTTCTTTTCCACAGGCTGAATGTTTCTAAACTATTTCCTGCGAAACTCTGCAATAAAGCCTCTCTCTAAATTACACTCATTAGTTAAATTGGGTTTCATTACCATCCTTTCCCTCGGTGCCCATTACACCAGCTGGATGCTGCATTTCAGAAATCCATTACATGCTAACAACAAAGATGTTGCCTCTTAAAAAAAAAATAAAAAATGATTAAAAAAAAACTTTTTGGTGGTAAACTAGTTCCTATTTCTTTAAAGGTCCAAGATGTTATCGGAGAAGAGGAGGAAGATGAAACAGCTGCTACAGTGCTCTCTACAATGCCTTGTTCTTCCAATTAATTTTTTTGTATAAGCATAATTAACAGAAGCAGTAAGTTGTTACCTACACAGACGGCTTTTTGACTAATTCAGGCCCTCTTTTAGGCGCTTGGCAGTGTCTAGGAAACTTGGGCAACACGACCCAGCACAGCAAAAGTAAAGTGTGCTGGCACATGGGATCACAGCTTGTCACCTCCTTGAGGAGCTCATATGTGGCATTTGCCACCATCAAAAAAAAAAAAAAAAGAAAAATAAGACATTGATAACAGACATCTGTAGCACCATGCCTTGGGGCTTACTTCCCTAGAAATTAAACTAGAATCTTGCAAAATCTGGATATTTCAAGAACCTGACATTTAGGTAACCAAACTGCCCTCTCTTCTTTACTACAGTCGACCCATGCCCAGGGATTTCATTCTACTTTAACCTGAAGGTCTTCTAAGCACATTTAGGTGTTTCAGGTTATACTAAGTGATGAACAAAAGAAAGTGAGAAGGGTCCTGTCTGTTGGGTGATCCCAGGAAAGCAGAGCAGGCTGTGAGCTGCAGCATACCTGTGTTACCGAGAGCTCAAAATTGAAGGGGTAGGAGGGAGGAACAAGGAGCATTTTTAGCATAGGTTGGTTGGGCTGAGAATTCACAACCTTTAGAGCATTACCAATAAACCCAGTCATGCCTCGGTACTTGGTAAAACAGAAAGGAAACTGTTACAGCTATTTGCATCCCTTCTGTAATGGGGGAAAAGAAAAAACCTGATTGCTAAGTGGTGGGCTGAGTCAAACGCTTCCTCTTTACTGAAAACTTTATTAGATCCCAGCATGGTTACAATTTTGGAAATTGCTTTTAGTGAGTTTGATGAGGTTTTGGAACTAGGATTTAATGTCATTGTCTTTTAAATTTGGTCTGACTCAAACTACATTTCATTTGATTTTGCTGTTGGTGCTTCCTTGCATACGAGCATTTTACCATTTCCCTACTTATTCACCCCTTTGCCAGCCAGACACCCACCTCCCCTGGTGTCACCCCCAAACACAGCACAGTCGGTATCCCAAACCCACAGGGTGTCCTGCAAAGCCTACAAAGCTGCAGCGTGGGGGTTGTTTTTATTTTTTCCCCTCCAGACATACGTGCTACTGAGGCTCTGCAGCTACTGCTGAAGAGGATTGCCTTTCCCACACATTATAGCATTTATTTCCCAGTGGCTCCCAGCACCACGTGAGATGAGGAAAAGCCCCATCCTGCCTCACTTACCTCCCACATGGTTTCCTCCCCAAGGATCCCACATCGCACAGGCTCTGCCCTTGGCTTTGCTCCCCCTGTCCTGCTTTAACTCCTTCGCTCACCTGCCATCAATGCAGAATTAAGCAACTCCCAATCGCTGCCACCTTTCCGCAACCAGTTTTTCTGCAAAGGAAAAAAAAAAACCTTTGGCTGCAGCTGGCAACAAGCAAAATGTGAAGAAGTTGGTAGGTTATGTGCATTGTTTCAGTCCTTGGAATGTTGTTCAGGCACAGAATAAGGCTGTAACCCCTGTGAAACGCAGTGTGGTGGGCACGGAGGAGGCGAGCGAAGCACCCGCTGCTCTTGTGCGGTTCACACAAAATCTCCATTAATCACTCTTTGCCTCCCTGATCTTTATCTCAGGGTATAATGCAAAATGTCAGCAAATAATTTAGTCTTTACCATGTTTAATTCACTCAATTAGCTCTGTAAAAATTTTTCGACTCAGTTAGCAATATCAAAACAAAGCCAAAAAATGTCGCGGAGGGGTGCAGGGAGTCAAGCCTTGCAGGCCTTAGCAGCCTTCCCGTCCTCCACACACCAGAGGCAGCCAGGCAGTAGTTTATTAAAAGACCCCGTACTGGGACCAGTGCTGTTTAATATTGTCATCAATGACATAGACAGCGAGATCGAGTGCACCCTCAGCAAGTTTGCAGATGACACCAAGCTGAGTGGTGCAGCTGACACGCCTGAGGGACGGGATGTCATCCAAAGGGACCTGGACAGGCTGGAGAGGTGGGCCTGTGCGAACCTCATGAGGTTCAACAAGGCCAAGTGCAAGGTCCTGCACCTGGGTCGGGGCAAATCAATACAGGCTGGGGGATGAGGGGATTGAGAGCAGCCCTGCGGAGAAGGACTTGGGGGTACTGGGGGATGAAAAGCTGGACATGAGCCAGCAGTGTGCGCTTGCAGCCCAGAAGGCCAACCCCATCCTGGGCTGCATCCCCAGCAGCGTGGCCAGCAGGTCGAGGGAGGGGATTCTGCCCCTCTGCTCTGCTCTGCTGAGACCTCACCTGGAGCCCTGCGTCCAGCTCTGGAGCCCTCAGCACAAGAAGGACATGGAGCTGTTGGANAATGTTTTACACTGAGGGTGGTGAAGCACTGGAAGGGGTTGCCCAGAGAGGTGGTGGAGGCCCCATCCCTGGAAACATTCCAGGTCAGGTTGGACGGGGCTGTGAGCAACCTGATCTGGTTAAAGATGTCCCTGCTCACTGCAGGGGGGTTGGACTGGATGGCCTCTAAAGGTCCCTTCCAACCCAAAGCATTCTATGGTTCTATGATTCTATGATTCTATGACCCTGGAGAAACCAATATCCAACCTGGGAATCCAGATTTCCAAAAAGCTCTTAACCCAAATTTCCCGGTGTGACACAAGAGCAGACGCACATTTTCTACAGTCTACGTGGCCAAGCGTATTGGTGACACTGCTAATTGAGGACATGAACAGAAGTTACCTGTTGTGGCTGCTCTCATGAGTCAGGGGAATATCAGAGATGGCATGGGCCGATGGCCAAGAGACCTTAGCGTCGTTTTTGAAGAATGCCCTTGAAGCTGGTGGGTTTTCCTGTTGCACCTCACCATGGTACATTCACCTCCGCTGCACTAAACCGAGGCCGCAACTTGAAACTGAGAAAGTATCTGGCCTTCAGGATATTTATTAGTAACAGAATTAGGGAAAAAAGATCATTTTCTGAGCTTCTGAGGAAATGCACGGAATTACTTCCCTCATTTTTTTCTCCTCTTTGATCTCAATTGGTAGGTCTCTAACAAAATTAGTAATTAGCAAAATGAATTTAAGATAATGCAATTTTATCTGGATGGGATTAGCTGAGCCCTGGGCATGAGAAGCATTGCATGGAGAGCTGGGTACTGTCATTTTTTCCCCTACATATTCTGTCTAAACATATTGTTTCAAAATGTTACTGTCAAATAGGTTTTTCCCCTCTCCACACATAACATCTGATGAGCAGGAAAACAGTCAACCAGGAGTGTTTCTTCTGGAGAAAAAATCAGGCAGGGATTCAAATGGGAGTGCGGGGTGTGGGAAGGCGGCCACAGGTTTAAAACCCCTCGTGCAGCAGGACTGGCACGACCCTCCTCCTCGTCTTGCTCATTTGCAGTGGGTTGTCTGGAGCTGGAACATCTCACATGGTCTCCACCAGGCTATGAAGCCCACTCCAGCCAGGCTTCAGCTGGGTTCAGGTGTTGGCTCTGTCCAAGCCAAGCTGTTACCCCGTCACTGGTACTGTATGACAGACATAAGTGACATAGCTGGATGGCACTTCATGGGGAGAAGGGGAAAGGAGAAGGCAGCACGTGTGTGTTGAAGACATCCTGATGGGTCCACCTTCTTTTCCCTTGAAATACAACTCCTGTTCAGTGGCATCCAACGGCAGCTGGTGTTTCCATCACCGGCAAAGATGGGTTTGAATCCCGTGCAGCAGAAATGCTCTTGGTTCGGTTTTGGGATGTAAGGCCAGACTTCATCTGGTGCCACAAAAGAGAGACAGCAAGGGCACAGCATCCTGGCTGAGAGCCCCGACCCAAAGCCGTATCTAACCTGGGCTCCTGGGTTTTATTGCACGGGGAAACAAAACGGTCAGTGGCTGCCAGTGGCACGGACCAGACGGCCAAAGAGCTGAGAAGACAAACAACTTCCAGATCCTGGCTGTAAACCAGGGCATCGCATTCCCTCCCTTCCCAGAAACAACACTCGAGGTGGCCTTGTTCGTGCTCCAGTGTTCTCTTCTTCTTCAGTTTCCTGTAATTTAGCTCAGCCACAATATTATAGGGTTTCTAACATTTTCCGTTCAGGCACAGCGAAGATTGTAAACATGTGTCTCTCCCACTGTTAATGCTGAAGGTTCATCAGCAGCAACATGGTAATATCTGGGATGCATTAATGAAGCCGACTAATAAACGTGGGGTGCAAGGATCTCATTTCACAGGTCGCCTAATCACAGTTTTCCAGCAAGAAGTTGGGTGTGATGCGTGGCACAGAGCTGTGTCCACCTGGCTGAACTGCCTTCCATGAAGCAACAGCCACGGTGGGAGGGCAAGGTATCCATCTGCCCAGATATTTTTTTAAGTTCATTTGAATTCTTTTTCCCTTTCTCCACCCAAGTTATCTTGCTAAACTTCAGGATTGCGCAACAGGCAGGAATAAAGAGAAATAGTTCAAATTGTCCTGAAAATTTGGGTTTAATATTCATGGTTTCGTCGTAAACAACAGCAAACAAACCCACATAGCTGTTACTGCTAAATAAGTTGGAGCCTCTACACCGCCAGTCAGCCAGGCTCGTGGTACGCCTCGAGGGCTGCTGTCAGTTCTTGCTGTTGGCCTGAATCTGCAAGCAAAAGAACTGAGGCCATATAAATTTTCTGATTGGCTGGAAAAATTTGGATACAGCCTCTGTTGGGGTGTATAAATAGAAAGCAAAGTATTTTAGACCTTTCACTTTGAAAGCAGAGCTCTCACAGCACATGAAAATGCACGGAATCACAGCAGCCATCCTCGCAATTGCGATCTCCAGCGGTGAGTTAGCTGAATTTTGTTAAACATTGCTCATTGTAACCTGCCTGCTTTTTCTTTCTTTTTTCTTTTTTTTTTTTTAATGAAATGTATCTGTAAGGATTTAGGAACTGATTTGTTCTCTGCCATTTTTTGCTTTTGAAAAATAACCCCTCTCTCATTGCATAGAAACTTCCACGGAAAAATCCTTTTCAGATATGGTAAAGAGTCGTGGCGAAATTTTGTTGGAGTAATAATGTTGATTGAATAAGAAAGCATCAGCTGAGGCATATCAATTACGAACAGCACGCATGTTTTCTTAAAAGCCTTTTACTTAAAGATCAGCCTGCTGAGCGTAGAGTGTTCCCAGAGAAGTTTCTGTGTTTAATGTCATCACCTTTGATTTCACAAAGAATACACGATTCATTAAAATAAACGAAGACTACCTAGAACAAAGGGCTGTTTTGCTCGAGGAAGGCGTTAGAGATTTCCTGCACCCTTTTAGCACCAGACCTTCAGTGCCAGCACATCATTTCCCCGGCTTGCGTGTGCTCCCAGAGCCCGACGGGGACGGCGCCTGCCTCAACTCATCGCTTCTTGCTAGAGCAACCCCACTCTTGCTGGAGCATCCCGTGGGAAACCCTGGTGGTTTTGGTGCGGGGAGCAGGGCTGTTGGGGGCTCGTAGAAGGTACCAAGTCAGGGGTTGCCTTTCCCTCCTCCCCTATAAATGTCTTCCCTCTCTCAGACATCGCCGGGGCCGTAGGATCAGCATGGGTTTGATTGTTGGTGATGATAGCTGGAGTCTGGAATAAAAAATATGAGGATGTTACCCTACTGGCTGCTGCTTTGAAACAGTCATACAGAAATAGAAATAGATAGAGATAGAAAACACAATTAGTAAAAGCTAGATGACAGCTTTTATTTTTGACTGGATCCCACATTAGGGAATGGGAATGGACCTGGTGGGTCTCTCTCAGCCCTGATTTTACAGCTACAGTTCAGTATCCCAGGATCCCAGGTGGCCCAGGTTACCTTCCAGGCAGAGACAACCCGCAGCTCCAGCCCCACGCCTGCCATGTGAATACACCACGTCTGCCTGGGGGCAATGGGAGAGGAGTGGGTCACTCCATGATGTCCCCTCCAGATCTATTTGTTCTGCCTTTTTACTTTGAAGTCGCTGCTTTGAGTACCCTCAAACGTCATTTGACAAAGCATAAAACAAAAAAATGCTGTTTCATCGCATCCCTAAAATAACTTGCATTAAAGATGAACAACTTTCTAGTTCCCTGAAGCCTAATCCATGGTTACAGCAAAGTCCAAAGGGGCCTCGCTCTTGATTAAACACCATGGACTGGGAAATCCCCTTTCTAGTTTGTGGGTTTCATCTTCTGTTCTTCTCTTCTCTTCTTTTCTAGCTGCTGCAGCACAATGGGCGCAAATCTGCTCAAGTCAACCTGGAAACAAAATCAGAGGCTGTGACTCCCAGGGCTGCGGCAGATACAACGACCCCAGGTCCTGGGCTGGGATGACGGGAGATGGCTGTGCTTGAAACTTTCTTAAAATAAAAATAAGCACAAAAAAATGGGCGAGAGGAGGGTTTCTAGCTGGCAAGGCGCTCCGCGGCGGGCTAAGCCACCTTGCTCTTCTTCTTCAGAGGAGGGAGGAAGCACAGGGGAGTGGACGTGGTGTGCGAGGACGGCTCGGTGGTGTACGCACCCTTCACGGGGAGGATCAACAAACAAGCCAGGCCCTACGGAAACGGCAATGCCATCGACGATGGAGTCCAGCTTTCAGGATCAGGTACCAGAGCCGAAAGACGTGCATCTTGCAAAGCCTGATTGCAAAACGCTCTGATTCGTTTATAGAGCTTTAAACTGAGCCAAAAATCATGAACGCGACCTGGACTGCAGTGTGCTTGCACGTGAATCCAAGCGAAAACTGTAACTTTGAAATCCAGATTCTGCTAATGCAGGAAAATTAATTGAAGGGATTATAGCCTTTCACTTTTATTAAAAAAGTCAAAGGATGAAGCTGGTCCCTTTGCACTTTTGGATAATTAAAGGAATGGTCTCTGGCTTGCTCATGCGGTTTTACCCACCTTAATCCCCTTCCCCACCCTCCTCCATGTTAATTTATTTCTTTTCTTATTTTCTCTTCTTCATGCTCTAGGAGCATCACAGCATTTTCTGTAACTTTTTTCCGCTGCAGAATCTCGTATCATTTTATTGTCGTTTGTGTTTTGCTATTGAACGTTACGACTTTGCCAGGCTTTTAAACCGTTTCATAGGAGCACCAGTTTCCCCCCCTTCTCTCTCCCCTGTTAACAGGATTCTGCATTAAGATGTTTTACATCAAACCCGTCAAGTACAGCGGCCCCATCCAGAAGGGAGAGAAAATCGGCGTCCTGCTCCCCATGCAAAGGGTCTACCGAGGAATTACATCCCATGTCCATATCCAGAACTGCGATTTAACAGATCCTACTCCCAACCTGTAAACGGGCAGCTGCGCATCAGGGGCAAAGCCTTCAGCCCCCACTTGGGTGTTCATTGAATTGCTTGGGCATAGGTAGTCGCTCTAGTAAAGTGGAAGCCACTGAGCCTCAAAGAGTTGTTCCACCTAAAAAGTATCCACGAACAAAACGCTGGTGGTTATCTGAACATCACCAGCCTCCGAGTAAGGTATAACGCATGTGTAAAGCTGTTCTCGTGTCTTGCACATCACTGCTCTCGCAGATGAAGGCTGAAGCAGGGGGGAAGGGGCGAGTGTCTGGGCGGTGGTGGACCCTCGATGCTCAGCAGCACCGCAGCGCGCCGTGCTGCGGCTCGCTCGTCTTGGACGTCTCTGCTCTCTTTGCAGCCAAACACAAAGATTTCTTCAATAAGCCAGAAACTTCACTTGTGCTTGCATATGGAAAATCACGTTATTAAAGGGCTGCTTCGCTACAAACTGCTTTGAATTTCTTTGGTGCTGTCACAGAGTTTGGGCTGGGTTCTGCTTTTTTAATGCATCTGGGGAGAAAAAACCTCTATAAAGCTGAAACCCAAATCTTTCCTGGGGCCCATCACCAAAACCATAAAACAACTTTGATGAAGTAACATTCCTTTTCCCCAGACTCCTGCTTCAGGATTGCCTTGGCACACCCAGGTTTTTTTTTGTCCAAGTGAGGCATTTCTTTCCATTAGTAAATCAGCCAAAGACTTCCCCGGAACAACAAGCTCTTGTTAACAGGACAGGGCTTTTCAGGCCAAGGCTACCAACATGCTACTGGGAGTCTCAAGGGCTAAAGTGGTCCACAAGTGCTGCTGGAGAGGTGGGCCTGTGCGAACCTCATGAGGTTCAACAAGGCCAAGTGCAAGGTCCTGCACCTGGGTCAGGGCAACCCCCGATATCAATACAGGCTGGGGGATGAGGGGATTGAGAGCAGCCCTGCAGAGAAGGACTTGGGGGTACTGGGGGATGAAAAGCTGGACATGAGCCAGCACTGTGCGCTTGCAGCCCAGAAGGCCAACCCCATCCTGGGCTGCATCCCCAGCAGCGTGGCCAGCAGGTCGAGGGAGGGGATTCTGCCCCTCTGCTCCGCTCTGGTGAGACCCCACCTGGAGCCCTGCGTCCAGCTCTGGAGCCCTCAGCACAAGAAGGACATGGAGCTGTTGGAGCGGGTCCAGAGGAGGCCACAGAAATGCTCCGAGGGCTGGAGCCCCTCTGCTCCGAGGCCAGGCTGAGAGAGTTGGGGCTGTTCAGCCTGGAGAAGAGAAGGCCCCGGGGAGACCTTAGTGCGGCCTTGCAGTGCTTCAAGGGGGCCTAGAGGAAAGATGGGGACAGGCTTTTTAGCAAGGCCTGTGGTGACAGGACAAGGGGTGATGGGTTTAAACTAAAGGAGGGCAGATTTAGGCTGGATAGAAGGAAGAAATGTTTTACACTGAGGGTGGTGAAGCACTGGAAGGGGTTGCCCAGGGAGGTGGTGGAGGCCCCATCCCTGGAAACATTGCAGGTCAGGTTGGACGGGGCTCTGAGCAACCTGATCTGGTTAAAGATGTCCCTGCTCACTGCAGGGGGGTTGGACTGGATGGCCTCTAAAGGTCCCTTCCAACCCAAAGCATTCTGTGATTCTGTGATTCTGTGATTTACTAATGCAACTGCAGCCTCGGATAAGCAGGGAAGCTGCTTTGGGGGGAGCTGCGTACGTCCTGACAGCAGATTTGGGTTTTCTAAGAAACTACAGAAAGGTATTTGCTACATCTGTGAGAAGTGCTTGACCTGCCGCGTCCCATTCACCTTCCCCAGGAACCACTTTAACTTTGCTATGAATGAAACATCAGCACATCCATATAAATACAGCCCAAACCTGCAAGGGCAGATAGCAACCAGAAAACTGAGTTTTCTGTGAAAAACTTTTCCTTATACTGACAGCAGAAACATTTCAGCCAAAGTCCCCGGGGTTTTCCAGTTTTGACCAATTTCTGGTTTTATTTTTGTCACGAAGTTGGCTGCCCGCGGAAAAGAAACACTTCCACCTAAGTTTCACTTGGCTAAAATCCCAGTTTTTAACCCAGTTACCAACTTCGCACACTTGAAAAGGGAAGGTCCCAATCGAGCCCCCACTTCTCCATGCAAAGCCTAACGAAGGACCGAGCTGAGCTTGCTGACTGAGCAGGGCACCGAGCCTCCAGCCCTAATAGACTCTACTGCAAAATTAACATTTTTACTTGATTTTAGTCCTTGTATGAGAAAGAAAACATGATCCTATGCTTATTTTCCCAGCAAAGAGAGGTAAGCTCTTCCCTGGGTCACGCCTGTCTCCTTCCCCCTCCCTCAGCTGTCACATGCATCAGGAACCTGTTATAGGGACGGAAGATCGCGTCACCTCCCAAATCACAGCACGCAGGTATCGCCAGGGCCCCGGGCAGAACATGAATGCCAAAGCAGCACTGAGAGACCCCAGCCTGCGCTCTCCCTGCCCTCGGCACAGCGTCCTGCCCTCCTGCAGCCCAGAGAGACCCGTGCCTGCTCCCAGGGACTCGTGGTCCCCCCAGCTTGTGACGGAGCTGCTCCCTCTTCACCAGCTTTGCTCCTCTCCAAGCAACATTTTCACCTGGACGTTAACAACAACAGCTCAGCACTTTTCTGGTCTGTCCCCACAGACTGGTTTCACAAACCTTTTCAGGGAGCTGTTATTTAATCGGAGGTTTTCCAGCAGCGCAGGGAGGTGCAGTGCTTTGGTGCAGGGATGCGGGATGCTCCGGCAGGTGCCTGAGAGAGGCAGAGGGCAAATATTAAAAATTCCTGGTTTAGCTGGGGCTGTCACCCAGCAGCAGAGAAGAAAAAGTAAACGTCACTTTCTGTTGCAGGGTACAGAGCAGTTGGGGCAAACAGTGTGAGTAAATCCAGCTTTATCTTTTCAGCCTAGTAAAAAAAATAACTGACTGTAGAAGAAGGGAAAGTATAATTCATAGCGGAGTCTGGGATGGAAATAAAGGGCTGGTAAAATACACAATTCTAGAAATATTCAAGGTGAGGGGAAAGGGTGCTGGGGGAAGTAACGGGGGCAACTAGGCTTTTCAGGGAAGAGTTGGCAAACTCAGGCCATGCAGAATTGCTTTTTTTTCTGCACCAGTTCTGCAGGGATCCTTTTCCTTGCTATCCCTTTCATTTTATAATTTTGTACCTCTAGGTGCCAGGTAGCGAGATAAGCTGGGATCCCAAACTGTGAAAGTCCTAACCAGTCTGCACTCTTCCCTTCTATCCCCCAAGCATTAAAGGACTTTTGGAGGATTCAGCCAGAGTTTTGTGCTCCCCACAGGATAGGACATTGGTAGCAAAAAGATTTTCTTCTGTGTTCCTCCATCCTCCCCGTTAAAACCTGCCTAACTCAGGCTTAGCAAGTACATTAAAAAGGCAAAATAAATTCGAGATGGAGCCTTCAATCAGAACTGTGCACGGGCACAACTTCACCTTCATCTTCATCTTCAGCTCCTGGTTAGCAAAGAAGAAAGGCAAGATACTCACATCTCCTGCAGCCTGCTAGCTACCTAAAATGACATGCCCAACCATGCCTTTTGGCTGATCAGCTAGCGCGACCTGCTGATTTTGCAGCGATACTACAGCATAAACTGGGTACACAAAGCTTAATTAATCGTTGTGGCAAAATTCCTCTTACCTCAGCCCCGTCAAGCGATCAGAAGCCTGAATAAATAGCGAGTGCAAGTTGCTTTACGTTTCGCCAGCTTGATTTTCACCGTGAAAGCTTGTGCTGCTAATTGCACAAGTAAATTCTTCTACAGTTAATTTTTAAATCATAATTTGATTTTTAGTGATTAGCACAAAGAATATTATTTATTTTCCAGAGAAACAGCTTTTAAGCTTCTTTAATAACATATTGCACGCAGCTCAGCCGGGAGGTGAGTGCTCAGCATTGATTTGTTCCCACCCTGAACACGCCGGGCTAGCCAAGAAGGCCAAAGCCAATTGTTCTCTAAAATATAGCTAGGAAGAGGATTTACCTTTTCAATTGCCTGCTAACAAGCCTGGCAAACCTGCAGTTATGATACTGTAACATCACCAAGAAATAAGATGCGCAGCTCTCATTTAAGAGCTGCAGCCCCACAGAGGTTGCAGAGAGGAAGGACTTTATGGACCAAATCACCGGTTTTCGGACGTTGGTTGAATCCCACCGCGCTGAAACGTGTAAATGATGGAGAAACCAGCCCTCACTTGTGGGCAACAAACGAAGGAAACCGCAGGCCTTGGCTGGGGCGTTGGATTTGCCCTGGCTCAGGGTTTGGCCCTGGCTTTTGCTGATGTTTCTGCTCAGAGTCCACTACCATTGCCCAGGTGTGTCTCACAGTTTTCTGGCTTTTTTCCTCCGAAAACCTTATTCCATCATTTTACCATTTTCTCGTTAAGAGATAATGTTAAGATAATTAGTATGTTAAGAGGGACTAGTCTAATATTTGCAAGGTTTATATGGACACACACGTGGCAGGTACCAGCTATGCAAAAGCCCCGGTAACTGGCAGTGGACCCTCCTGAAACACTGCGTAATTCACACAGCAGAGTCACGGTGTCTTTGGAAAGGCTGAAGAGCAAAATAGGGATTTCTCCTGGACAGCATCAGGCTTAACTCATTCACTGCCTGTTGATATCAGCCCAAACACTGGCATTTGCCCACTGCACTCTTGCTCAGTCCGTAAGAAGACCTCGAAGGCACTTACACAGCCAGGGAAGTTACTACTGACATAAAAGGGGCAAAACGGGGAACTCGCACCGTTCATGCAAGAGGAAGAAGCCAGCATTTCCCAAGCCAGCCCACCTGCTCTCAGCGTGCTCCTCGCAGCGCTGCACGCTGGCCCCTCTCCATCTCCTTGCCCGCTCCCAGCCGCAGGGAAGGAAATATTGCAACGGCAGCTCCTGGGGCTGTGCAACACCGGCTGGTTGTTCCACATCCTTCTGTTAGTGTGTGCTAAGCAGCCAGTTTGTGTCTTTCACAACTGCACCTACCAACTGTTATACTAACATCTCCGTTGCCCAACACAGGAATCCCACCAACTTCGGTTCAGAGCTTCCTCGTGGCCAAGGTGAGAGGTCTGCACCTTCCAGCTCGCCCAGGAAAGATGGGGGGCAACGCACTGAGAAATCTCAACTGCAATATCATACACCTGAAAACTGGTTTATTAAGAATACTTTACCAGACTAAATCCAAAACACAGCACTATGCCAGCTACTAGGAAGAAAATTAACCCTAACCCAGCCAAAACCAGGACAGAGGTGCATTAGATATATTATGGTAGCAAATGACATTTTGACATGTTTTAGAAAGAAGAGAGCAAGATACAACGCTGTTAAGATCTCTTACAGAGAAAATATAAAAAATGTACACAGCTACGAGCAATTTGGAGTCAGCTCTGTAACACAAATGAGATGGAGAAAATCGCAAAGAACGGGCAGCTTAGAGCCATTTTACAAAATACCAGACTGCAAAACCAGACTCAGAGAAAAGCTTCTTCAGTGTTGGTGCACCTATAACACAGTTGTACTTCTCTCTTCATAGCTGGCTTTACACCCAACCTTTGCTTCGCAAGGCTTTGTAGGGTGGATTGAGATGCTTCAATTCCTTCCTTGGTAAAATCAGGAGCATGTGAGTTCACAAAAGTCTATAAAAATAGCTTTTTAAGGCAGGTCTGCCCCAGGTAAAATTCATATAATGAGATATTAAAGCTCTACTAGTGCAAACTGGCAGCCAGGAATAAACCAGAAATAAAATCTGGTTGAGAGAGATCATTATTGCAGAAACCCCACTGGAGACCTCTCAACTGGGGATGGCCAGGCAAATAGGCAAAGACCCAAATAAAGTCTTTATTTTTAAATGGTTTTGTTTCCAGTAGGGAAAAAAGCTTAGAGCAGCTAGCATCAAGCTACCAAGCTCGGAAATACTTTACTGCCTCTATGCTATGAAATCTTCATTGAAAGATGCCACCCATACCACCTCCCTTGCTGATTCTGTCTGCTAAGGAGAGCTGAGGGGGTTTTTGGAGAGCTTGTGCCAAATGAAGGTAAATAAGCCTGGAAAGCTGGAAAGAATATTACACAAGCTCTTCCAGCTTGTGGCGACGAAGGCTGTTTCTGGCAAGGGTCACACAAACCCATATACCCCATCTTTCAGTTCAGGGGTGAGCAGCACCCCCAAATCCCAAATACCCACTGAGAGCTCTTACCAGCACCTTGTATCATTTGTAAGTCTAGACTCCATTATATTGAGCAAATTACAACCAAAAGCCCCATCAAAACTAGACCGAGGGGACATAACATTTATATAAATATTTGTTTGGTGGCTACGAGTGTGAAAAACAGCAGTTCTTTCTGGCAGGATGGGGGAGAAAGCAGCAGGGGTAAAATCAGCAAAGCCACTTGTAATAACCCCAGGGAGGACTAAAAGATGGCTTGGGGCTTAAATAATGGCTGTAAAAAAAGCTTGGGACCACAAGCGAAAAATTTGCTCCAGCTGCTTGTTCTGTGGAGATTTTCAGAAAACTCATTGCACAGATGCTCTTTGCAAACTAGAAGTGGGGCAGAGAGACAACAGTTTCTCCTCTGAATAAAACCTGCAGGACTTCCAGAGGTTTCTGTAACTTGGAATATCGGATAGCTTGTGTGAAGGCACCATGACTCATTTAAATTTCATATTAACTAAGACATGTCCATAAAGAAAATCTAATGCTTTTCAGTAAGCAAGTGTCTCTTTTAATCCTGTAAAGGATTAAGAGAGACGCTAAGGAGCCAGCTTAGTACAATAGCTGAACTCAAGCAGATACGAAATGAATCATTTTAAAACCTAGAATTTTTAACTCCATGTGGGTTATGCCATGCAACTTGGGTTTGCAACTGTTTGTTTCAGAACTTGAAGATGTTTTAATAAGAATTTAGTTGTCAAAAACTAGGGTTTCAGTGAAAAGACTTCATGGATTTAAGTCGAGGCTGGGTGATAACTTCAGCTGAGCGGGGAAGGTGACATGTTTCCATGCAAAAGCATCCGTATTCCTTAGCCTAAGTGGATACTCACACTACACCACACGTTACAACTTCATGTGTTCTCTGTCACTCTGTTAGAAAGCTCTAATGGGCACATACACCTGGGGAGGAGGTACTGGAATGAGCAGCAAAGGACAAACTGCTTACATCCACCGTGGAGTTTTGCCCATCTTTTCCCTCTAACTCAATCCTCTGGACCGTATTTTCGGTTCCTGGCATTTTGGGCCTAAGTGTGCCTTGCCTTCAGGAGGGGGAAGAAAAGGTGTCAAGAAACGGTTCAACCAGAGCTTCCTGAAATGTGGGATTGTTCATTTCCATCTGTTACTGTGTGCTAAGAGACCAATTATTTTATCCGTCTTTCCCAACCAGCTCTAACAACTGTTAGAGTTTGTAGACATCCTCAGTTGCCTAACATGGCAACATCATCTGCCCGGAGCTGTAATACTTTGCTCAAGCCTGATTGGCCAAGACAACAAACTTGACCTTTCAAAAACACATAAATAACCCAGGCAGCTGCTGCTCAATGTCTTTGATTTGATCAAAGAACACCGGTTGAAGAGCTACAAAATGACAGCTCTCAGTCTGGTCGCTCTGGTCAGCTTGGTGTCCACTGGTGAGTTGAGATTGTCTATATTGCAGTTGGTCTTGACTGGGTTTAGGCAGACACTAACGAATTATTGAAATTCGCTCAAACATAAATAACGCTAATTTTTTTCAATCTAGTTTTATGAAGATTTATGGTAATGTGCACAGTTATGACTATTATAAAATATGGAATTAGGTGTGCATTTAGAGTCAGGTATTAAAGTGTTTAGAGGTTTCATGAAGAAAGTGAAAGTAGTTTGACTTATTTCACAAACTAATGTTAAAAATATTTATCTATAGCTTTACTTTGGTTTCAGCATATGTACGTTAAAATAAGACCTCAAGAAAAAGGGATCAAATCTATATAACAGGTTGTACAACGTTCTTTAACCTACAGTTTCTGAAATTATGAACTCCCATGAGCTCATGTCTTCCACTTTAAACACCCTATTTTGCACCTTAACACTTTCTGTTGTACTGTACTAAGAACGTGGTTGAATTTTCCCCATTTTTCCTCTTTTGCACATGAAGTTTTCGCCAAGCAGTTGGACGCACACCCGCCCCAACAACAACACAGACACTGGGCACAGATCTGCAGCGGGAATCCCACCAACAAAATCCGGGGCTGCGATAGATACGGCTGTGGCTATTTCGGCGCCGACAGGTAACACAGCAGGGCATCGGGAGTCTGGAGCAGTGGGGTTCGCTGTTGCTTTCCTAAATGAAATGTTCACATGGGTGAAAGCAAGAGTTTACACTTAGAGTGTAAATCAGAGTTTACACTTAGAACGAGAGAACGCTGTTGTCTGCGGGACCTCTTCCTCATTTTTGGGATGTTACTTGGCAATCTCGCACAAGTGCAGTAATACCACCGCCGCTAACTGATGCGTGGGTGAAGAAGCGAGACCATTACACGAATTAGTAGCCAGGGTAAAGGAAATGGGAAGTATTTCAAGGATTTGTTTGCTTATAGACCAGATATTTAACTAACATTCAACAACAGCTTACAGGAAGCTAAGTAGATTAATTTACACAAGCTAAAGGTCTGCCAGCATCATTGTCTTTAAGTAAGCACCTCATAACAGAACAGGTTATATTTCCTTGAAAAATGCTTTTACGTGTAGAATGACTCCTGCCTCCCCCGCGTTTTCCTGTCATCTCCTCTCTTCAGGCTGTATAAGAAGTGTCCATCCTCATCATGCAACTTCCAAATTTCTAAATGAGAAAATGCCAAACATAAGATTCTATTTTACACCAGCACAGATGTATTTTGGGGTAGAACAGGGGTACTTTTCTAGAACAGCTTGAAATATCCCATAAGCTTGGAAAAATTAAAAATGCGCTTACAATTTGAAATCCCATCCCCCTTTAAAGGAGGTCAGAGTAATACAAACATTTTGCCAGAATAAAAGATTTCTTTCCAATTTCATTGCAGATGCAAAAATTGTTAGACAAGCTTCAGATATCGTACTGTGTTAACTGATCTATCTATAAATAATGTTAAGCCTGACAGACTTCTCTAATTACCTATTTATGTTTTCAGACACAGTGGAAAAGGAAAGCACGTGGGCGTGGATGTCATCTGTGCTGATGGATCAACAGTGTACGCTCCTTTCAGCGGCCAGCTCTACGGACCCATTCGATTCTTCCATAATGGAAATGCCATCGATGATGGAGTCCAAATCAAAGGAGAAGGCAAGTAACAACAGCAGATATGTTGTGAGGAATGCACAAATAATAATTTTTATTTACTTGAGTAAGGCTTCTGTGGCTCTAATTCAAGAAAGGTGTTGATTAATCTTACACCCTCTCTAGTTCCTACATTGAAGCACAACTAGACTGCTGCTAAGCAATATCGGAAATCAGCGCCAGCAGAATGTAGATCTTTTCCTATGCTTTTCTTGGAGAGAAGGGAAGAAGGGAGTTGAAAAACAGGTAGCAGAAAAACAACAACCCCAAATAAAAAAAAAAAAGGAAACAGTAAAAATAGAGTATCAGAAATATGCCCTCAGTTTTGCTGAGAGGATGTTTTCGTGTCCCTATTTTCCAACTCCCTCTTTTCCATAGCAACCCAAGTAATTTCGATTTCAGGATTGTTGGTACCTTGACTACATTTCTGCTTCATCATTACAGTCTCCAGTAAGAGGCTAGCACGGAAAGTTTCTTGCTCATCCCAAGAACAGACGCAGCTGTTGTTTCCTGACCTCGCTTCCTCTCCCGTCTCTTCCAGGTTACTGTGTAAAGCTCATCTGTATTCACCCCATCAGATACCACGGCCAAATCTACAGAGGGCAACAACTCGGGAGAATGCTGCCAATGCAAAAAGTATTTCCTGGCATTATCTCTCACATCCATGTTGAGAACTGCGACCACTCTGATCCTACTCAAGTACTTACACCTGGTAAAACAAACCAACCAACCAACCCAACAACAACAAAAAAACCCCAGAATAAGTAGTATAACGAATGAAAATTAAGTTATTAATTTCAAATAAGGACACCAATATCAAATAGCTATAGTCCCCTCTGTCTTAGGTTCTCTCTGACAGCAACATCTGAAAGAAAGCAAACATGATACAGCATAACAGGACTGTAGACAATGTTACAGGAAGGAGAATATATCAGCTTACCAAGTTGTGTTTCTTGCTCCCCCATGACACAGCAGCATCAAGTCTCGGCAACAAACCGCGTCAGGCATCTCTTCTGTTTGCACCCTTTTAACAACTAGCAATGTTTTCAGTATTGCGCCTTAGCAGACTTTAGGATGATTCTTTGTAAACACAAATACTACATTGGTAGTCATGGAGAAGAGGACTTGAGAAGTCCAGTCCCATCAGCCTGGGCATAGAATAAGAAACAAAACTGAGTCTTTTCCTATCCCTCAGATTACACTCTAGGAACCGTGATACTCTCTCTGAATTTGTCTTTAATGCATGCTCCTTATATGAGATAACCTTCATCTAGGAACACTACAATCCAGTCTTAGCTGTACATTCTATTTACATTTCCTAAAGGATGACAAAGTTTGTGGAGGAAACATCCAACTACATGCGTGGGATGTAATTCCAGTATGTTCCTACCTAACTAGAATTAAAATGTAGTAGTTACAAACATGCAACACTTAGAACCTAAAAGTTAACTTTGATGTGCTGTGTTTCTCTATTTCAAAGTTGTTCCACCATTCCCACAACAAGACACACAGTGGGCAGTAGTGTGCGCCGGGAATCCTACAAACGAGATAAGAGGCTGTGATAGATACGGCTGCGGATACTACGGAGCTCCAAGGTACTATAAGCGGAATACGTGGGGTTTTGTTGCTGCTCCACTGAAATAGAGTTGAACTCTGTTTAAGCCATTTAACAATTACAGCTTTGAAGGTTTAGGTTGGACATGAGGCAACATTTTCACTACAGGGGTAATGCAGCACCAGAACAGGTTGCCCGCGTTGTTCATAAAACCCCTGCGCTTGGAGGTTTTTACAACTCGGACTAAGCCGTGCCAGACCTGACCTGGTGTTGGGAACAGTCTTGACTCAAGTGGAAGGTTGGACTTGATGTCCTCCACAGGTACCTGCCAACCAACATTTCTGTGACTCTACAGTTCTATTTAAAGGCTTGGAAGAAAGGTTTTTTTCCCCTCCAATTTGCAAAACCGCAACTCTAACAGATCATCAACCCTACATGGCATTACATCATCTACACTAGAAAACTTTTTATAGATTTCTCAGCCAGCCAACTATGTCAACGCTGTCTCAGTACAAACAACGCATTTCCACATCTTGTAGCGTGCTAACTGATCTCTCTCTCTATAATGTTAGGTCTGACAGGAGAATTCTCTAATGATGTATTTGTTTTCAGACGCAATGGTAAAGGAAAGCACACAGGCGTGGATGTCATCTGTACTGATGGAGCAACCGTGTATGCTCCCTTTTCTGGCGAGCTCTCCGGACCCATTAAATTCTTCCACAACGGAAATGCCATTGATGATGGAGTCCAAATCAGGGGATCAGGTAAACAGCTATTTTTCATTTAATATTTCTTTGTCTTGAGGTCATATAGGATGTACTACCTTGCAGCTAGCCAAGTAGTTAAGCAAGGTACATGTTTTGAAACACTGCATCTTCTACCCATTTACATGCAGAACTTTTTGCTCCTATGTTAGAACACAAATAATTGAGCTCCGTAGAATGTCTTCAAGCTCTTCTCTTTACTAAAACTGGAATTCCCACCTCCTCCCTGCTTCCCATCTTCTCTCTTCCACTAAGCCAACAACTCCAACCACTATCTCTATTTTTTATGACCACAGCGTCTTTGCTATTTTGGTATTTCCACTATTGCTATCTCAGTGGAAAGGACAACACAGAAAACGTTAGTATTTCTGAAACAGAGTTAGTACAGAAGAATAAATGCTTCATCAGTCATCTGATGTTTTCCCTCCTCTTGTCTTCACCAGGCTTCTGTGTGAAACTAGTCTGCATCCATCCCGTAAGATACAACGGTAGAGTCTCTAAGGGACAAGTCCTTGGGAGAATGTTGCCAATGCAAAGAGTATTTCCTGGGATCACATCTCATATTCACGTTGAGAACTGCGATCGCTCAGATCCTACTAGGTATCTCGAAAGGGGGAAATGGAGAAGAGGGTAAAATGGAAGTACAGTAAATTCCAAATAAATTCATCTCAGCATCCAACAGTTGTTTTGTCTTATCATGTGGACAGCTTATCTCAGTGAAGGGAAGAAAAAAAAAATGTATTTTACAGAATTAAAAAAGTCATACAATATGCACAACAACATTTTAGATTACCATCAATGCAATACTTTGGGCCTTACATAATATCGCAAGGTGCTAACATTAATATACGCTTCAGATACTGGTTAGGTACTGTTTTTTGAGTACCTGTAATTGTTGTGAACATTGTATCTTAGGCTAATTGATGAACTTTATTACACCTTGGCAAACAAGATTACTTTGGATTTTGAAGGCACCTGAAAAGTAGAAGGAAATTTATTGAAACACTCCACAAGGCATAAAAGATGCTGTTTGGAGTTGTCATGCCAGAACTACCAGTGTCTCTATTGGATGGCAAACAGGACTCCACACAAGGAAAAAAGATTTGAGGTTTTTTTTGGAATTTGCATTTACAAGAGAATCAGGAAATCAGCAATGACTAATTATAAGCTTTCTCAAGGAGTCTGACAAGTCAGCGAGCATGAAAACTGAATCACCCCCTCATGTGGCAGAAAAGGTGCACTACTGTCAGCTTCTCACTGGAACTTGGAACTTTTTAGTGACCTTACCAATCTCCTTAGCATATCAGGTGTAAATGCTGTACTTCATTTTGAGGGTTTTAGTTACTCTATCTGTATCATTGCATTATACACTTTAGAGGTTGGGTTTTAGAAAGCCTTTGCAGGGCACTGAAACTAGGAAAAGCCAGTAAAATAGACAAAACTTGCCTTAGCTAGGACAAGGCAGAGCTCTGAAGTACAGGCTACTCAAGGGATAGCAGAAAATAAAGGCAGCAGGCAGCTATCCACAGGTTCTTGCCCAGTGCAATACCTCCACCTCCACTGCAGTCATTCAGGATGACCTAAAGGAAAAGAAGAACTAACGCTGCTTTACACAGGGCAGTGTTTTGACACTCCTCCCCAAAGCACAATACATATACCTTAGCACCAACACATGACACTAAACGAATCTAACACTAAAACTATAAAATTCAACATTAACATGTCAGAACTTACCTTTCAACTGAAATTAAGCTGCCCACGCTACCAGTGAAGAATCAGTATTTCACATTGAGACTAATGTATCAAATTTTCTTGGCATTTGGTTATGAACTCACACATCAGTTCGTCTTACTTGTTAAGATCAGTTAGTAGAGCAAATGCACAAAAAAAATCATTGCATCAAAACGCACAACACTAATAAATACAGGCCCATTTTTCTAAAAGCTTAGAGCTGGAGCAAGCTAACATTCATGGCTTCACAGAAAAGCTGCTTTAGTAAGAGGGACAGAAAAGAGGACAATATTCAAAGAAACATTTTAACAGTTTCCTCCTGAACTATATTTTCTATATAGCCACTAGTGTTTGATACTTCATTACTGCCATTATGTTGGCTAGAGAGACATGAAGGACTCTAGGACTTACCAACCGCCTACAAGATTTGTCTACATTCCATTTTACCGTTTCAGCACATCAAAACCCCTCGAGTTTGAGGCATGAACATGAAATGACAATGACTAATTCAATATAAACCAGGAGCTAAACATTTCTACTGCCTCTCCCCAAGTATACGGTTTCTCACAGGACAGAACCCTACCTAACTGGAGGACATGGTGCAACAGATGGATATGAGTCCAATATCAGTGCACGTATTAGATCACTTTATTATGTTTACATTTGAAGCAAACCACAGATCTTAAACCAAATACTGTTTAGAAATATTTCAGTCTTTTGTTTAAAAGACAATTATAATCCCCTTGATTATGGAAGCTAGTGCTTGGGTAACAGATGCTAGTAACTGGAGTCAAAGNCTTCTCATTATAAACAGGAAGATAGAACAACTACCGCATGAAAGTTATTGCAGCAAAATTTGTATTTCAGTTTACAGTGTGCAAAACATCAACACAAATACATATTCTAATTCACATCAACTCACCNAAGTCTGTCCAAGACAATGGCGGTTTAACCCTTTAGCTGTTATTTTGGCAGTAAAGAAGTGTAAGCGTGTAATAAACTGACATTTTATCTGATGGGACAAATACTACCAGCAAATCAAACGTAGACTTCTCATTATAAACAGGAAGATAGAACAACTACCGCATGAAAGTTATTGCAGCAAAATNGAAAGCAGGGTTTACAGCATAGCTCTGTGAGATACAGGCAAGATTACTACAGCCCATTTTGGCCTGGCAAATATTTTTTTTTTAGTGCTCTAAACCCTTGATTCCAGACACAAAGTGATGAAAGACAACTATATTCCATTTGATCCTTCCTTCTCACTAGCCACATTTATGAGATCCTTCTTATCTGTTAATAATGAAAGCATGGAACAGCATTCAAACATCAGTCTCTAATCAGAGACTTGAACTCTCTCAAACCCAGAAATATTCCTTATGCTCTGGCAGTTTCCAAAGTGCTTTGTCATTCACCCAAGCAATCAATCTAGATCCAAACTTTTAAATTCATTAATTTTAACAAGGTCTCTTTCCCCATCCATTTAATGCATAAGACAGAAAAACAACATACTGTACAACGCAGTCTATACAGTTTAGCTAATCTGACAAAATTATTTGAAGTGCAATTTAAAACTGCAACTTTTTTTTTAAGCATAAGCTTAATTTACCAGAACATTTTAATATACTGGCATGAGTTTAAGCTAGATTATATTTGAGTAACCTGGGCTAGTGTATGTATAATAATGTACAAGCTTTTACATTTTCAAAATATTCATATTATAAAATAGCTGCATAAAACATCATGACAAATAATACGGTTTTCCTGAACTCCAAGTTGTATCCAGCTTCCCATAAAGTTAGATTTGCTAAAGGAAAAATGTTTCTCTAGTCC
>VYZW01052900.1:54759-104505 GCA_013401315.1 Balaeniceps rex
TGCATACACTATGCCCAGTAACGTGACAAGGCAAGCCTCCATTCATCCAAGACTCACCTTGAAGCTGACGTACTGCAGATGATCTGCATGCCTCTTGATAATCTGCTGAATGAGATCAGGATGCGTAGACTTTAAGTAAGAAGTAGCTGGCTGGCTAAGTTCAAATTCAAATCTCCTCCAGAGATCTGGGATGTGAAAAATTTCATTCCACCTTCGACAAACAGAAGATGCCCTGGCTCGATCTACTAAAGGTAGAAACTGAAAAATACGCAGAATAACATGGTGTGGAAGGCTTCCCCAGTCCATTGAGGCGTGCAAGTCAGATTCACCAAACACTGAGCCATATAAACAAGTTTTCTGTTTTTTGCTTTTCTGTGATGTTTGAGGAGCTTCATTTTCAACCACAACTTTCTGCCTAGCTCTCTTCATCATGAAAGTTTCAGGTACTGGAACGATCTGATGTATTCAAACTGCAGTTTCCTGAAAGGTCTCAAGTACAATAGGTCTCTAGAAAGATACAGAAGATTAGGGGAGCAAGGGAGAGAAGGCAGTGAAAACACAGTAAGAGAGAACAAGTTAGTAACGTGCTATATTTAAATTTTACTATGAAAAAAGGTATGTCCATATGTCAATATTCAGTGCACAGACATTAGCAAGGACCTTCTTTCTCAATACCTTTTATTTTGTACAACTTAATTTGAACCTGGAGAACCTGGGTTTGTTAATTTACCAAGTGTAGTTTCATGTGTAATTCATAGTATATAAAGCACTTTGTAGAAAAAAAAAGTATTTAACAGAATTTCGTTTAGCAGTAGCAAATTGTGTATGTTTAAACTTAAACTCAGCAGGCAAACTACAGAATCTACTCACAATTTCTAGAAGAATTTTATCAACTACAGAACCCAATTCATAAACTCCCTTTTTAAACACTGACGAACTTAGAACATATGTGTTCAGAAGAGTCAGATTCAAAAATTTTGCCCGCCTCCCCCACTGCTTTGATTTGTTGTTTTTTTGGTTTGGTTTGGTCTGGTCTTATTTAAATCACACCAGGCAGAAGAGAAAATGTTTGTACAACTAATGACAAAAAACTTCAGAGGCCACTTATCAAAACAGGGCAAAGTAAGCGAGGTTCACATGCTGGTTTTCAGCAGGAGAAAAGGACAGTGACCTTGCAATACAGCAAACTGATTAAATCTACTTCACTGAGGAACGTTTGCCACATGAGCCAGCGTTCAGAAAAGAGCAGCATAAGGAAGAGCTCTGCTCTCACACACTGAAGCAGTGCAATCTACTCAAGTCCGTTCTAGACTGAATTCTGTTATTCAATCAATTCTCAACAACTGCCTTAACTGTTTCAAGTGCCACTTCATTTTACAGTGGGATGAGGCCCCTTCTCAAGTATCCTACCAATCAGATGTTCAGCCAGACCTTAGCTCTTCACAACCAGCCTGAAGCTAAAATTTTCAAAGCAACCATGCATTCTTCAAGAACAAACAGAACACGTTATCTATTTTTACTGAACAATCTTCCACGGCAACCCTCACAGCATGCTTTTTCCCCCCCCATCTTTGTGGGTGGGCACGAGGAGGAGGAACAAAATCCAGAAACAGCTGCCAAAATACAGACTATCCTATCAAAAGCTTATCTGGCATTTTCCCCAACTTATAAAACCTGATGTGGATGGTTGATGAGGTGTCTGGCACACAAATGTAACTCCATTTTTATGAATAGGAAGTATGTGAATTCTTTGAGAAGTGGGAAAGAACAACCTAGCCAATTAATCAAGAGCTGCTCGTATGACCAGCTTCACTACTGTTTGTCCTCCTGACAAATCATCTCAACCACCAAGGAATTTATTCTAGCGGTCTTCAGAAATCTTCACTTAGTCTCTTTAAAGTTCCATTTATGATAGTGATAGGTGATATATGCAGAAGGATAAGCTAGTAACATTCTTTACATTATATTTAACAACAGAAGTTTTTCTTCCCTGAATAGACACGTGCCTTGCATTAACAAGCAAAGGCAGCAAGTCAAAGAGAATGAAGAACAATACGCTCCAGAACAAAGCAGTATTTCTAAACAATACATTAGTGTTACTAATGTAATGAAGATGCAAGCTTAGCATGAATAAACATTTTGCTACTAGACAATTTTATCAAATTATCATCTACATGACCATGTTTTATGAGTTTTGAGTGCTTTAAGTCACACAATGAATTGGCATTCCAAAGCATTATGTGTGGATGTAGTAATTAACCATTACATAACTCTCTCTTCCAGTTGCTCATAGCCTTGCTAAATTTAGCTTGAGTGAAATACTTTCTTTTTTTTTCCCCTCCTCCCTCCTTGGGAGGAATTACAAATTTAGCCATCTCCTAAAACTGAAGTCCAGAACAAAAAAAAAAAAAAAAAAAAAATTAAAAAAATGCTGTTGTCTGAGAAGCTTCTCTATGCTTTTGCTATTCTCATGCAAATCTGCAACATCTCAGTAAAATGTAAGTTTCTGAAAAAAATGGAAATTTTCACTTTCTTATTTGAAACTTAATTGAGCCTCATGGGTGCCGTTCTGGCTCCCACCAAGAAGTTTTGGCATCTGAGAACTACTAGAAAAGACACCATTCCCCTAAACCACAGGCCAGGCTATAGACCAGATGCAGCATATCCAGCCCAGACATATGAAGAGATGCAACAACGTATGCATGGCATACATAGTATCTATGCTCTCGCTGATGGAACGTGGCCGTAACTTGTTGTTACATCCCTTTAAAACTGACAACTCTAGAATTTCTATTTTCAGTATTCTATATTGCAGTACTTGAAATCTAGCAAAATTACATTATATTACTCACTGTGGAATGCAAAGCCAGAAAAAGGTTCCACTGGTTATATATCACAAAGTTTTTACCGAACATGAAGCCCTAATATTTACTGTGAAGATGTGAATGCTTATTTTGTTCTGAATACTTAAACTATGAAGAGTACATATTTTAAAACACAGCTTAAGTTAACTAAATTATAGTTCCACGTGATATAATCCAGGTATTATTCAATGAGAGGTTTACATGCACACATACCTCCAAAGAATGTGGAAGTTCCTGTCAAGTTACCAGCACCTTTCTGGTATCTGAACATCCATCCCACTGTTGACTCATCCTGTATGTGCACATGGATTCCTTAACCAGAAGGCAGGGACCGGTCCCACAAGATGAACCGACCTGTGAAGCCACCAACCAAAGAAAAACTGTTCTGCAACGTCTAGGAGACCCACTGGAGGGACCAAACCCAGTTTTGGAACAAAGACCGAGATGAATAGCACACTCCACACTGCAGGGCAGACGTGGAAGTAGAACAACAGAATGTGTCAAGTAAATTAGTTTTATCAAACATTATCTGAAAACTATCGTTTAACTAATGGGACGGTGTAATTGTTGGCACAAATCTAGTTTTTGCATTATCTACAATTTTAGTCACATCAGTACTCTTATGCAACACAGATACACCTCTGGATTCTTGAATATTACTTAAAGAAATTACAAACCTGGATAAGTAACGTTAAATTTTTTCAGCTCACTGTATACCAAAAAAACATGAACCAAAATAGTTATACTTAAAGATATGACTTCTAGTATTTTAAAATTGAAGGACTCTTGGAGTAAAAGTGAGTAACATTTAAAGCCAAAAGTATGCTTACTGCTTTGTGATAATCTTGACAATAAACTATTTTGGCTAATTAAACTCTATCTGGAAAAAAAGATACCGATGACATACAAATATGCTCCCATATACGAATACAAAAAACCTACCCTATATCTTAGTATGAAAGGGTATCTTGGTCTGCTATAAGAAATTATATCCAAAACCTCCAAATTCAGTTACCCATTTTACATTATTTGACAATGGTTTAATGGAAAGCAACACACATCTTACTAAATCATGACAGGTTTGAAATGAAAAAGTAGATTTAAAAACTGAAGATGTTTACAAAGTATTGTGTTCAACCAGTAGTAACATCTTTAGAAACCTTCTAACACTGAACTTTTTTATTTTTCTTTAAAAGATGGCAGACACGAGGCTTTAGATTCTCCCAGGTCACATCATCATCTTTTGAAAAACTACCCAGTTAGGATCAGCTTTATAGTTGTAAAGGTTAACGCAGGTGTAGTACATGCGTTAATTACACATACAACAAGAGAAGCTGCCCCTATGCCCTAAGCAAAATCAAACTCAAATACTGAAATCTGTGCAAGTAATGTAGCTGCTCAGCTCACACATCAGAAAATTTATGAGCTGCATAGTTATGCTTGTCTATAATTAGAAAGTTGATACACATCAGTAACTCTGTAGATGGCATTTGAAGAAGTTTCTAATTTATGGTGGCCTTGTACCGCATGCAGTCAACAAGTATTACATTTCTTCTGTCATGTGAGCAGACTGTCCCTTTGGTAACTGTGCACGGCACAAAAAATTCATTTGCAAAAGTGCTGTCAGTTTCTAACACAGAAGAGAGAGATTTATAATGACACATGTAAACAGAACTCATAAATAACATTATAATTGAGAGTGCAAAACGATTTAAAGATTCGACACAGAAGTATATCAAGGTTATAAACCACACAACATATTTTGAAGGGGCTTTCTTACCTAAAGAATGCTTCCAAGTTACAATAGGCAATAAATGAATGAACTGAGGCAGATGCAGCCATGGGGCACTCACAAGCATCTGTCTGCTTTCCCCTCCTGTCCAGATAAAATGCCACAAAAACCTTTATTAGTTTAAAAAAAAAGAACAACCTTGTATTACATCCCATGCAAAAATTATAGAAAAATACATTAACACCAATTTATACATTTTCTTGCTTTAGTGAAGGAGCTTGAGGGCATCATCTTAACACAAGGAAGCTTATCCCACATCACAAATACTGTGTCATTGACAGAAATGTGAGGTCAGATTAAGTATAAAACTGATGGGAAGCAAATGTTGCAACTGCATTTACATTGTACTGGTAAACAGTACAATGTAAACAGTAAGTTATTCAATATTTGCATTATCATTACCATTAGTAGTGAAGTTTGGTAAACAACACTGTCTATAACTACTAATGTAACCTAAGAGTCATGGAAAACATAGGGGAAAAAAAAAAAACAAACAAAATGTTTTTTCCTGCCTTCTTCCCTTCGTTGGCAAGGCTGTCTATTGGCCTAGGGAAACTATGTGACAGATGATCAAAACACAGACGCCACATGGCACAGCTTCCTACCACCAAACGTGCAGCAGCCTGCAGTCACCAAGCCGGTCCAGCCCTGGGTACACAGTCATGTGGCAAGGAGCAAGACAGGAGCTGTGGTCCATCAACAACAAACCACCCAGCCCGCAGCCTCCTCCCTGTTTATGAGCTCCCAGAAAGCCGATGACAACCTGCCGGGTGTATCACAAACTACCACATCAAGGGGGCTTAGATTAAAAGTCCCCTACCTGCTTCCATGCTGTTTTCTTTTAATACTACACTACAGATAAGTTTGTGTTTCAGTGTCTTCCATCATAAAGAATCACTCAAAGCTTTACCCCCAAGAATAGCACTAAGTTTGCTTTTATAAAAACACACCAAATAACTGAAATCTTCCTCACGATAAACTTATATCCCTATATGGGGGGAGGAGGTCTACCCTTCCATCTGTTATAAACTCAGGATCTCAGTATTACTCCCAACACTTCCCAGTGTGGCTGCAAGCAAAGTAATTGTTAATAAAAAAACGACAATAACATCTGAAAATTAAGAAAAGGATACTAATATCCTTTTATAGTAAGAAATGTGCCATATATATGTCTATTAATGTAGTCAATAAAGACTAGTTATAATGTTCAGCAGGCTTCTGAATGTCACAAATATTTGAACCGGTTACGTACAACAGCTGAATACTCCCTCGTAACCACAGTCTACCTCCTGATGAAATGAGCTTCTCTTTCACAGACCTGTCCTAAAGTTCCTCAGTACAGAAGGAAGTTTATACTTTTACACTGCAGATAAAAGTAGCAAAATTTTAGACACTACATTTAAAAAAAGTTACCAAAAGTTCTTGTTAACATCAACAACAAAAAAAAATGAGGTGTACAGTCTAACGATGCTCTCTTTAAGTGTCCAAGGCCACAAGAACCATCCAAAGCAGCTTAAACCAAGTCAGCTCATCTAAGCAGAAATGTTTATAATAAAAAATAATTAGTTATCAGAGATGCAATCAAATACAAGCTTGTTATGTAAATAACAGTGAATTGTTAGTCTAAGGTAGTTACCCAAATTATTAGCAAAGATAAACAGCAGCAACACAGTCATTGAAATAAAACACTCTGATAACTGATGAGGTTTACCAAATCTATTCATATCCTTATTTGTGCAGAGCAAATCAAATATTTCTGCACTAGCCTATACAGCTGTTTTACCTCCATAAATTCTTTGACCTCAATGCCCTGTGATCGAGTATTTTGCACAGCTGCATGTTATCCTACTCAAACAAACTGAAATCCACAGAAACCAACAGGGATCCAAAAAAATTCAAGTTAAATAACTGTTTCTACAGCTTATCCTGGTAACAGAACCATAAACTTCTGCTAAAATTACGATGTTAAAATCTCTCCCATGACTTGGGGTCTCAGTGGGGGATTCTGAGAAGTGGTCAGCAGCAGCTCTGTTATGCTAGCAGCTGTTCACTACTTCTCATGCTAAAGTGTCAGCTGCAAAAAAGAGGTTTTATTACTATAACCCAACATATCACAGATTCAAGTCACAATGAAGTAACTGCTTCCTCCGATTTGTAGGTTACCCTTTCAGTTCTCAACACCAGGACTCAGCAGGAATTAACAAAACACCATAAAATCAGGTTTCTAATACAGACAGTAAAAAAAAAAAAAACCACAAACCCAAAACAAAACAAATCCTGCAGAAATTAAGTTCCTGAGAAATAAAAAAACCTTACAAATAACTAAGCTTGGAAATCCACTGGGATAAAGCAAGCATCATGATAATTAAGCTTTTACTTTCTAACACTTGGAAATTAATGTTTATGGATCTGCCTTGAACAGCTGAAATACTTGTCACATTAATCATAGTGTCTTTAAGAAATCACACTTCAGTGACAGTATCAAGGTCACTCATTTACAATGTTAAGGAATTTAGAGTCTGTCTGGGGAACGAGAGCAGCAGACACTGTACACAAGAAAGGGAGTGTTGGAAAGCTGTTGCAGCTGCTGATGCAGCCTCAAATTCAATTGCCAAGTATGTTTCACAACATAGATCAAAAACGCATTTTTAAGCTTAAGCCTCAGAAGATCTAATCCTTCAGTGCGATGAGCTCCAAGATTAAGCTTTTTCTTCATTTAGGACACAGTGATGTTTTAATGGTTAGCATTTTTTGCTTCTGAACAGGATTTTTTTTTAATTAATCCTCATTTTTCTCAAAACTGAGCCTCTGAGCCTCTCTCTCAAGGGATTTATCACATTTTTATATGTTTGTGACAAAACCTCAGAGGCCTAAAAATAACAGCATTCAGCTGACCATCTTACTGCTTGCATTAGTTTCAACGGAAGAAATACAAACGCGTTGCCGCTTTTAGTGTTAGGTAGGTGACAAAATTTAGCTATTCGTGTTCTACTGATGCACTATTTTTAGAAGAAAGCCACCCCCACTCGAATAGCTTTTAGACCATGAACAACACCCAAGACTTCCCCTGTTTGACACATCTCCACAGCTCTTCAAAAGTTCTCGAGGGCTTACCCAAACATTACATGGCAGAAAAAAAAGAAAAAACACATTCTTTCTACAGGTTTTCTAGAAATGTTTCTACCCGACTTCAACAAGTCGTTTAAGCACTTTACATCGGAAAACCCTTCTCTTCCAACCGACAGCCGCCGGGCACCCAGCTCGGTCGGATGCCCACCCCGCCAGGTCCCTCTCCAGTTACTTTCCCTGCGTGGAGCCAGCCGGGCGCCTCACGACAGGGCACATAAGCGAGGTTTGGAGTCTGTCTTTCACCTGAGCCCTCAGCACAAGGCGGCTCAGAGGGAAGGCAGCCCGGGGCAGGGCGTTACCTTGCCCGGAGATGTCCTCCGCAGCTCTCCTTGAGAGGAGCGAGCGCGGCCGGGTCTCTGACCGCGGCCCGGGGCAGTAACCTCCCCTCAGGCGGAAGGCGGGGGCTTACGAACGCCGCACGTATGCGGGAGCCCTGCCGAGGTCAGGCCTTCACACGGCTCAGCGGGAATTAAGGTCTCCAGGCGCGGTGTGCGTCTGCCCGCCCGGCCCCGCACCACCCGCCCGGGCCGCCACCGGGGACCCCGCGGCCTCTCCCCGCCCGGCCGCCGCCGCCGCCCCNGGCCGCGGCTCCACCGTCCCAGCGCGCAGGCGCCGTCCGAGGCCGCGGCCCCGCGGCCCGGAGGAGGAGGCGGCGGCGGCACGTGACGGCGGGCGCCATTTCGCGGCCAGGCGAGCCTCGCCCCGCGGCTAAAATGGGGAGGGCCGGGCGGTGGGGAGGCTCCTGCGGCTGCGGAGCCGGCCGTGCGTCTCTGCCAGGCAGGGAGGGAGCCTGCCACGGCCGCCTGCCCTCCCCAGAGCAGCAGGGGCGGTCGCTCCTCCTGAGGCCTTTGCTGCAGGCTCCATCTCCCGCTCATTTTCTGACCCATGTATTTTGGATCATTTCCTGACGTGAAGTACCTGTAAGCCCCTATCTTCCTTGAGCTGGGGCGGTCCTGGGCTTTGGAAACTGCCCCATGAGTCTTCAGGAGGCTGTTTCCTCCAGGCACAGCTTTCCCCTGTGCTTCCCATTGGGAGCTAGGCCTCTGGGGAGCAGCTTTGTGGCACTGTGGTGAGGGAGCTCTGTCCTTTCGGCCTGCGGGCTCAGAACATGCACAGGAAAACCCTCTGCACCCTTGCATTTCTGCCCCCCTCAAGGGAAGCCTCAGCCAGCCTAGGCTGGTCAGTCCCCAGCTGAATGCTTACACCTCAAAAGAAGATGGTGTACAAGCAGCTTTTACTGGTTTTTAGTTACCTGTTGGCCAAAACCAGCCCCGTTCTGAACAGCAAGGCTTTCCCCACTTGCTGTGCATATCCTCACTGCCTGCCTCTTCAAAACACCCTGTGAAGGACAGAGGGCTGAGCACTGCATGGTATGTCCAAGGTGGAGATGCCAAAAGTACACGTCTAATTTACTACCTAAAGCATAATTAAAAAAAAAGGCAGATGTTATCTATGCAGACATACTGCATAACAGCTCATGACTAGTCAGTGTTTCTTTATGATTGTAGTTATATCTGAACAATTCAGTTTTTATTACTGACTGCTACAAAACACTCGCAACCACAGATTTCCTGGCTCTTGCATATAGCAATAAGTAACCAATAACAAGTCTGTATAGCATCTTTTTTTGAAGAGATAATACTAAACGTGAAGCATTTCAGCAGTAGATTATATCTGCTCTATATAAAAGCAAAACTGGCAAAATTCAGCTGGGTATTTGTGTGACATCAAAATACAGTTTCTTCACGCAGATCTGAAAAACTAGAAAATGAGCATGTTGAAGGGCTAATGAAGCAAACTGATAGGAATATTTATCATAGAGGGACTGTGACATCGCCAAAGTACACAATTTCTTCAAACAGAATGACGAAACACACTGCACATTTAAAAATCAATGTAGTTTAGAAAATCCACCAAAACCGCTCTTACCTATATGGTTCTTGACTGTTTTACTCAGACCCCAAAGGAAGTAGGAGGTTACATTCCAGGTAATTTTTTCAAGTCTTTTGTTCCTGGTATACGTTTTTAAATGTTTGGGGTTTTTTTTTCCGTAAATACTGCTACAAAAAGCACCTTTAACTTAGAAGTTACTGTCTCTAGACAGTAATAGAGGATAGATTGTAAACAGAGATTAATGGAGATTTGCAGCTAGTATCTAAATGCACCAGCCATGGGTTTCTTTGGTGCATTGCCAATAAACTTTGGGCTGCTATAGAGGAACAGGTTCAAATGTACTTTAGAAAGATTCATACAGATTGATCTCTGAGGATTTCTGTATAGAAGAGTTTCTTCTTTTGATCTAGTCTGGCAGAGATATGTTGTATACCTAACTTAAAATGAAGAAGTATAGAATAGCACAGAAGAATTCTATGCATTTTATAGCTATACTCGTTATTGCTCCAAAATGCTTGCAGGTATATACAAACAAAAAAATCAGCTATGGATTTGTCAGTACTGGAAGGAAATAAGCACAAATGTGGGCACACACCAGGAAGTTCTACTCATCTTCCAGGTATCAAATAAGTGCCTGCCACAGAGCTGCTGCTTGTGTCTCCAGATCCTTCATCTCATACACAAGATGCAAAGAGCTGAAGGCAAACTGCACCACTGGATATATTCCCTCCTTACCTAACCCATCACCATGGGCTGCCCACGTCATCCAGCCACTTGATGTCAAGCTTAGTGGTTGGTGGTTGTCTGTCCTGGAGACAGATTTACAGAAAGAGATATTCTACTCACATCTCATGTTTATGATGCTTACAGGAATATTTTGCATAGTATTTCGTGCAGGTTTCATAATATACTCTTTCTGTACTTTGGTCAACAGTGATATTCACATTTTTTTTATCATTGGGCTTTGAAGTAGTAATCAAGAAAAACAATTTGAGTAAACCCATGAGTTAATTAGTATAAGAAAGCTTTCAGGAAATAAAAAGTTTCCTGAGACCAAAGAATGAACACGTGTTAATTCAGAATCAGTATGCCATCCACTTGAAAAGAACTGTGTGAAAAGTTAAAGACAAGTCTCTTGAGATTGTTGGCTATTTCTTAACTAGTTTTTAACAGAAGGACTCCAGGAGAGGAGAGAGTTGGGAAAAAAAATGAAGAAAATAAAGTCAAGGATGTTTATTGTCAGATCAAGTAGGAAACCATGGAGTGTATTGTGCTGTACAACAATAGTTCATACAGACAGGTCTCTCAAAAAGAAATTGCTACCAGCTTTTTTGATATGCTAGCTTCAGCATAACTGAATTTCATAGCAGGACTTCTACATTTTAATGCAAGCCCTGCTTCGTTTTCGTCATGACGAAGATTCTGACAAATTCACATAACCAAAGCACTCATGGTTGCACGCTTGCTATCTTGAACTCTTGGAAGAGAACATGGTGCATGGCTTTAGCCGAAGTTTCGCAGAGGCACCGTCATTGCCATGCTGAATGATATTCAGAGTCAGTCCAGCTTTTCTCTGAAAGCAGTTGCGTTTGTATCAGTGTGCTGAGCCAAATAAGTACCATGTTGTAGCTCCTGCTTTTAAAAGCTTAATTTTAGAAAGAACCGTGTATCTCACAAACAGTAGTGAAAACACGACATACTGTCATTCTTAATTTAAAACCCAAATACTTAACCTTTGTGATCAAACATTGCTGCTCTAACAATTTAAGACTTAACTGAGCAGACTAGAGTAGCAAATGACGATTGTGCCCAGAAGATAGGTTAGTATATCACATTTGCTGGAGGCTTGTGAGCTGCTCTGCTAGGCACCAGCTGCTACACAGGCGGACAACAAGAAACAACATGTTTTAGGAGTAGAAATAGCCCAAGTTCTTTTGTAAAAGTTTCTATAATCCACACTACACCTGAAATGGAATTAGTGAAAATAATAGCTTATTTACATACCTGTTTACAAATGCCTTCCTTTATAAGGATAGTTAAAACATGGGTTTATGTGGACAAATCTTTATGAGACAATATTAAGCTTTTAAAAATACAATAACAGTCTAATATTATCTCTTCATAAATAAGCATGAATCACTAAAGGGAGTAACTCCAAGTATGTTGTAATCCTATCCTTTTGTTTGATTGTGTGAGTATATATAACAGTATATTAGAACTGTTTTATATATATACCAGACATACATCTTTCAGACAAAATTCATAGTAGATGTGGTTAACAGTTCCCATTAAACTGCAAAACCAGTATAAGAAAATTATTGATATAGATGCTGTTTGTACTTTCTGTGGAAAGAGCCACCACAAAGGCACATTAATAGTTTTTAATGTCTGAAAATAAATTATGTAGAGCAGAGGTACTCTGTTCCTTTGGTATACTATAGGCATGTTATTAAAATCCCATTAGACCAATGTGTTTTAATCTCTAAGCTTAAAAAAAAACAATTATGTCATCTCTAACTAGCAGAGACCAGGTTTTCTACCATTAATTTTTTGAATAATTTTTCAGTCAGGGCATCACAAGGGCTGGCTGGAAGCCAACGGGGTGCCGCAGCCAGCTGGGCAGGGGACTCACCAACCAGCTCAGCAAGGCAGGGACGGAGATGGCAGCCAGGTTCAACCAAGAGTCCACATCATCGGGCAAGTCCCTGCCAAGCCAGGTCAGAGTCCCTGGCCACGCACAGGGTAGCAGTGACTGCAGACCAGCACTCCTCCAGCATTACTCATAGAAGGACTGAGGGGCCAGGGCTGAGCTTAAATGGGCGCCTGGGGCCCTGGGACATGGGTGTGGGTGAGGCCCCAGGTGAGGCTGCTCAGGGCCATTAATACCAATTAGGGTATTAATGTATTAGGGCCCTGACACTTTCGGTAGGTAACTGCCCACTAATCCATAGAACACAGATTATTTGATCCTCTGATTGAATATTATCTGAGCAGTGTTAAAAATAAATTGCCAGCTAATTCAACTTCTGTTTACTGGTGTTGATATATAGATTGTCATTTTTGGGAAAAGAAAAAAAAAAAAAGAGATTCTCTGATTCAGATTTTTTATGTCACTAGCTGTTTGGTAAATACCACAGTGTGGCTGACTTGAGTAATGAAATCCTTAGAAATGGCTGTATCCACTTGCGTTCTGATAAATGTCTTTTGAGTTGAGCACACAATGCATTGTCTTTAAGATGTCATCTGTAATAACTGCAGTTCTGATTAGCTGCTTTGATAAACAGATGCCCTCCAGACTGAAGAAAACACCAACCTTAGAGGACTAAGGCTGTCCAAAGTAGGAAGCTGAAGATTTGATTTGATCAGAAAAACAGTTGATAATAAAGATAACTGATAATAGGTTAGCAACTGAAGTAGCTGCAAACATTTTGAGTTTTAATACTAAGAAAAGGTTTGTAGTTTTGTAGCTAGTAAATGCTCAGACAGGCTACCCACAGAGGTTGCAGAATCCTCTTTGGAAGATTTCAGAGCAGGCAAGCGAAATTTTGGTCACGGATTATCTAGATACATAAAACTCCACTTCAGAGCAGAGGAGGCAATTCAGTGACCACTTAAGTTCTCCTTCAATCCTATGTTTCGATCATTCATGCTCGCTTTAGGTCCATATCTCCTTTTTCTGCTACTGGCAAGTGCCCATTTTTTTCACAGATTTGGGAAAATCTGTTCACCTAGTTGGCAGGAGGAGGAAGTGGGTGTGTTGCAGTTCCTCTGCCAGGAAGGAAAACTATAACAACAATAAAGGTTCTAAAAGGGGGTTGGACCAGGTTCCTCCACCCTCTTTGGATTTTGTCTGTGGGACCTAGGATTCATGCATAGATAAAATAATCTTTTAGCTTTAGCAACCTTATCTTACTTTTTGATTCCTACTTGGGACAATCTTTTCCAGAGACACATTTCTGTTAATTCTTTTTCTGTACTATGCACAGAGGGTGTCAACATTTTTAAAAAGTTTTAGATCAATGGCCAGCGAACAAAAAATGCAGAACTGGCATGTTCTCTGCAGTTTGAATTGTTTCCTTGCTCTCTAAAGGTCTGGGGTTTTTAATCACCTATTTACTTTCAGGTGGTGCTATAGCATCACTTGGTCACAAGAGGGAACTCGCATATCAGTCTCTATGATTTATTTTTTGTATTAAAACTCTGAGGACTCTGCAGACTGATAAAAAGAGTATGTTAGGATATGCATGTGTGTGGGACATGTAAGTGTGCATGTGTAAATCTCTATATATTTATATACCCACACCTTTTAGTTACCAAAGAAGGGAGACCATTCATGGAAATAAGAAACAATAATCCTAGCAGGCATGACAGCAGAAAAGAGCCTTAGAATGGCCCAGAAATAACTTTCTTATACTCATGGGCATATATCTTACACTCAAGGGAATGTGCTCATGGGTTGTAGCTTGTCTCTGTTCCCACACTGCAGTTCTGTAAATCTCAAAATTCATCCTGACTTACACAGACGGAGCAGAACACGCTCCCTCCCAGTAGAGCCCGACCAGCAGGGATTACTCTCACCAATAGCTTTGAGCAGCACTTTGTTTTGGCTTTCTGTTTTGAGCCCAGGATCACCTTTCACCTTTGCAGAGAGTCCTTTGCCAGCCAAAACTTGACTATGCTTGGGATCTGTCCCAGAATTCATAGTATTGAATGTGCATGCATATTGTTTGATTGTTAACTGCATTAATTAAAGGAGAAGACTCAAATACTAATTAATTTTCAATTTCTGCTCGATGCCAGTGGCAACAGCATGGAGCAATCTGCTCAAGGCTCATTCTTCTAAAATAAATAAACCTATAAATCCAGAGCTTTCTAACCTGAGAATTAACGTTGTCCTCAAAACTTGGTATCACACGTCTTCCTACACTGATATTGCCACTGGTCAAGCAATTGGCCAGCAATCCTGCTAATGTAGTTGCAAATTCATTCAAGAAAACACGTAATAAATGCCCTTAATAAACTGAGCGCGGTATGGGAACTTTTCCTGGAAACCTTGCTGCTGTTTCTGTCCAACTGCTAAAGAGGACAGCCTGTGCACAGCTTACAAGATAACCCCTGACAGTTCAGTAGCTGGATTTGGATCTGGATTTGTTGATATTTGAGCTGTAGATGCTCAGGGTAGTTGGTTTCCTCAGAATTGGTGGCAACCTTCCTGTGTGAAAGTGAGCTACCTTGTCTCACCTCTGGGGTACGTATGGTCCCTCACACAGATTCATTGGGCACTGCTGCCTCGAGTACAAGTTGTAGTGGCCCTTTAGCTTATCCCATGGCTGTGAAGCAGTGCAAACCCACTGCACTATGCCAGCATGAGCTGTGTAATAGGGTAATAGTTGCAGCACGCAGTCCTGGTTGGTTTGTCTTTCAGATGTATCATGTCCATTTTGCACATTTTCCATTTTGTCCTCTGACCTTGTGAGTTCCTTAGTTCCCTTCAGGTTTTCTTTCTGTACAACTGCTGCCCTTCAAATACAGCGTCGTGAAGAACATCCCCACCGTGGCTGGTAGCACTGCTGCAGATGCAGTGGATGCTGGGCCACGCATTGGTGACGTGTTGCAATGAATTTGGGGCCCTTGAGAAAAGAGAAGGTGTCCTGCACCATAGGGCTGATTCCTAGAAGAACTGTTACATATTTTGTTTGGGATCTGGGAGTAGATGTTTGGAGAGATGTGCAAGTTTCAAGAAGCACAGAGTGGATTCTGTTAAGCTGATTCTTGTTTATGCAATGGAAGACACTGTAGACAGGAGAAGGCAACTTTCCTAACCTGAGCTTGCTTACTGAACCACAAATCACGTGGATATCTGCCAATTTTGATAGATGGTAGGGCTGCTAGTCTTGAAACTTCTAAGAGAAGGTTATGCATAACTAATCATTATCTGCAATCTGCACATCTGATTTATTAAACAATCTAATTATTAGTTTAATTGCACCACACCTGCATACCATTGTTCTGTTTGTTTAACTTGGTGGGATAAGAAAGTTTGCACAATCTGATTTTGAAGATCTTAAAAGTCTGGGATTAGTCCAAGAAAATTACAAATAGTAAGGTTAGGCCTCAAGCCAGGTGTACAGTCATGAACATGTCTCATGCTGTTAGGACTCATCACGTGGTAGCGCAACCTGAATGTAAGCACAAACGCACTGTCAGAAAGGTGAAGACTCTCTCAAGGCTGTATCTTCTAACTGCTGTAATATTTTCATGTGCTGCCGCTGATTCCGGACTTGGTTTGTGTCTCGATATACTTTTAGATGCCCTTTACTAGTGTATATGTGTCTTTTTGTAATAAATACAGCCAAATTACAGGACTGGATGGTCCTTCTTGGAAAAGAGTATGTGATAGGATACTGTTGTTTTTCTGTGAGTCTGGGCTTTAGCCACGCTCATCCTTGTGGATTAATCTGCAATAACTGGTCTCCCAATTTGATCAGGAATCTTGGTAGGGGTGACTGCAAATATATAGTTACCAAAGTGTGAAGTAAAACTAAAGCATGGCAATAACTGAACTTCATTTCATAACGGAGCCAGAAGAGTGCCATCTGTAGAACCAGGTGGAAATGTTTGGTTGTTTCCAAGAAACTTTGGGGAAAAATTGAATGGGAACAAAGAACATTTAGTCTTCATTATTAATTCTCCCAATGTTTTCTTAGAACACCTCATTCAAAAATAGGATGGTTTCCTTAGTTTTCAGTTGCTGAAAATGGAAAAAACTTCCGTAAGTTTTCCAGTGGGAATATGAATAGACAGATACTGCTTGAAGACATTTCTGTTTTGAGGGCACAGCCATTTAGATCATACATTTAGTATGGAAAAGATTCGGTTAGATCTTGTAAGAAGTCATTACAGATCCATCCATTATATTTTTCATGTCAGACAAGACTTGTAAGGAGTCATAGTTATGCCAGGTTTCCTTTCATTATTTATAAATCTGAAGAGGATGAAGCATGTTGCCACAAGTACTTACCTGCGTGTTGATTGAAAAGATACCTTTAATGAATGCACTTAGAATTGGCCTTTTTGAACAGAAAAACTGAGAACTTGTCCAAGGACAATTTCATGATACGCCTAAACTTACTTAACTGAGGGCACCCAGTGCAGGTACAGTCCCGTTCTTCTTCACCCTCTCCCAGCTGTATGAACAGTCAGATGGAAAATGAAGGATTATTTTTAGGTTGGACAGTTTTCCATCCCACACAGCCCTGTGATTCTTGCGTTGGAAACTGTTCAGCACAGCCAGGTTGTTCCAAAGCCCCAGGCATTTTCTAGTTGCTGGATCACCTCCTGGGGACAGCAGGCAGCAAAGTTGTCAGCACTGGTCAGGGTCTTCTAACCACCACTTCCCCAGAGAATTTTTGGACATTCTATTGATATAGTCAGTCTGCTTGCCAGTAAGTTTGGTTACCTTGTTTATGGCAGGAATTCTGTCTGTATGTTGACTCAGTACATTTAAAATGTCTTCATAAGGTATTTGTATTCAAGGGAATGACCTCTACTAGGACATGTTATTTTGATAAAATATCTCTAGTATCAAACAAGTATCAGACTAGGCTTCCATATGCCTCTGCCGACTATGTCCTGATGCATCTCTCATCTATACATTCAGACAGGTTTTCCTCATTCATTTTTATGTAGTTCCTCTTCCTTATATCAAATAAATCTAAAGTAAGAGTAAGATAAGTTTCTCTGTTCATTTCTGTAACTGGTATTGCCTTGCTCTCTGCAGTCTTGGGGCTGGCAGCAGAGCATTCCTGCAGTACGCACCTCTTGCCCCTGCTTCGCCCACGCTGCTCCACTTCCCTGGTGGTTTCCCCTCATGCAAAGGGATTTCTCAGTTTACTGCCTGGGAAACTCTGGTTCCCCATAACCAGGTTGTTCCAATGCCCAAGCATTTTCTACCTGCTGGACCCCTCCAGGAGGCAATTAGCAGGGAACAAAAATTTCAGCAGTCATCGGGATCTTCTGGTCTTCTAGTGTGTCCTAAGGTTTGACACAAAGCTAAGCTGGTGCAGGGTGGCAAGAACAGCTCCAACAGAAACACTGAGCAGCAGCTCCCACCTAACCCAAGAAGCCTGCTAGATTCTTACCCCTTTTTTTTTCTCATCTTCATGCCCCATGTAAATGGGGGCATTGTATTGAAATATGCAGAATATCTGCTATATACACATAGCTTTTCTTAATTGCACATAGATCAGTAAGAGGATTATTGGCATGGTGAAAGCTTCATTAAATTATCCTTCGCCTGCCCATCTTGTCCTCTGTGGCACATCAATATCACAGAGTCTCCAAGGAGTAGGGAGACCATGCTTTAAAAAACCTAAATTGCCCTTCCCTGTTCCCCAAACCTGTTCCCCAACTTTTGCTGCCTCAGTCAGCCACCAGTGAAGAGGATCATTGGGTCCTAAATGCCTGTTTTCTTAAATCACTGTGAGACGTACTAAAGCAACCAGTCCTTAGGGGTACTTGCCTCTAAATAGGTGATAGCGATTAAATGCATTTTTGCACTTTTTCTTCCTTGCAAACACCATAGCCTTTATTTCTTATTGCACTACGTTGCTTAAAATACCTTGTGGTCAACGGGGATCTCTAAGTTTTCATGCTTTCCTTTCTACTGCATTTTACTTAATAATATGATGTCAGGTGTATGGGAGCACAGCAAAATGAGAGTGAGAAACTTTTTCTGCCACTGTGGAACAATCTTATATCTCAATGGCTGATTTATATCCTGCCTGAAGTCGGTGTCAGACAGAACATCTCTCTTCTCTCCCACAGGCTGCTTGCAAAGTCAGAAGTAGGCTGATCATTATCTGCGTCTTTTAAGTCATGATTTCCCTCTTATTTTGCTCTTCTACAATTCCAATTTTGTGGGGAGTCAGGGGAAACTCCCCTCACTCCTGGACTTTTTGTTGACCTATTACCCCTGGAAAATATTTATTTAGTCTGAAAGTTATCAAATTAAAAAATAGCCATATGAACGCAATAAACAAATCAGGAGCAACTGTTTTCTTGTGAAGCCTCTTTTACTCTTGACATGAGTAAAAAGAAATCTCAGTGATATTTTACATGGAAAAAGATCTTTAATGTAGTTTCTTACTGTCACTTTTTTCTAGATTATAACCTGATACAAGCGTAGGATTTTTTCATTACTACATCATTACTAGATTTATTACTACATTACTAGATTTAAGGTAGCAGAAACAATTCAGACACATTCCTCATTTGTAAGCATCTTTGATTTTTAAAGCCCGTATGTGAATCAGGAAAAAAGGCCGTTACAGCAAGCTAGGTGTTGTGTTAGTGAAGCGTTTTGCCTTCTCTTTCCAGCCCTTTCACTCCTTTGGTTGCCTGAGCCATGCTGCTGAAGAGCTAAAATCCATTCTGTGACTCAACAGGAAGAAGACAACATTTATCTTGTATCTCATAACAGTAGTGTGAACAACCAGCATTATTTACACAAGTTCATAGAAGACGACAAAAGATTACTGTTTGAACTGGTGGTTGGTGTGCAACTTACATTACAAAGTGTGTGTCCATGAAGATGCTGTAATTTGGAGATCACCATGGTTGCTTCCACGAGAGAGGCACATAAAAGTGCTGGGAATTTTTAGTTCTAACTTTTGGAGATTTTTTAGTTGATTGAATCAAAAGTGGGAGACCAGTAGAGAAGATAGGAAGGGAGCTATAACACGCTGTGGGCAGGTATTGGCTTATCTGGGGGGAAAACAGACTGGAAATGGTGGTTACTTTGGCTTTAGTCTTCCCAATAGCACCACCTGATATTATGTGTGCTGTCGTTTGTGTCTTGGCGATGTTTAACCCTGGCATGTGTTGAGCTCTGCAAGCAAATGCTATCAGCCTTCAGCCAATTGTAAAATGCGGAGTGTTGGGGAGAAATGAGTTCTCCGTCTTACGGAACTCGTTTTCTTGCTTTTCTGTAAAACTAGAAGAGTGGGGCTTGTCCACATGCCTGAGGAGGGTGTTGTGAGGATTAGCCAGATAAGATCAGCTTTCTTACACAAATATGTAAAACTGATTTTAAATACCAAGTGTGATTTATGAGTGGAAAGCATTTGAATGGCAGCCCAGTGCCTCTCTTCCCATAGCATGGCATATACCAGACTTAAAGGGGTGCAAGAGACTCAGAAAAAAACGAGAACATACCAGATGCACTGGGTCAGTTCTAGTCCCTCCAAAAATACCTTCTAAACCAGTGATCTCCTCTCTGTCACTGGAGACAGCTTCTTATTAGATCCTTGACGCTGCTTAGGACTTGGGCTTGTCCTGCAGCAGGTCACGGAGTTTCGTAAAATCAGGGATAGCGGACTGGAGCCCAAGAGCTTTGGCTCTGCTGCTGTACTTCTCCCTTGATAAGTATCGTAGCAGAGACTCAAGCATATAAAGCTGTCCTAGTCAGGCTTCTGAAGGCAACACTGTAAGTTTTGTAATAGCCATGCTACTAAGTGGATGCCCGAACTAAGACAGAAAATACTGCTGTGGAACTGCAGATCTTGTGAATGGGTTTCTGGCCAACTGCTGTCAGCAAACACATTCTGAAGAAAGGGTTGTATGCTGGCTGGCGTAGCAGGATTGGGAGAATTCTTCCTTGCTGAAGACTAAAGTATCTTCTCAAGTGCCTTTGGGTCATTCCTAGCATACAGTTTAGCATTACTTCATGCTAATGGGGAAAAAAATCATGTAGTTGTGGTGATATGTGGTGTGGAATTGGTCTGCACATTCCCAACACTTAATCTTCATGAGACAGACATTCTGGAAGAAAGAGGTGCTACGTACAGAGAGAATGGTGTTTCTTCCACTTTGCAGAAAGCAGCCACTCCTGCCCTGCATCCTCAGATATCAAGGGTTTCTGTCTCAGAAATCATAAAGCAAACAGTGTTCAGAGCCTCCTTTTCCTGATGTGAGTCGTAGAAGCACGTGTGGAACTGTACATACTTGAAGATTAAGCACACACCTTGCCGTGGACACCTGGACAGGTTTGAATGGTTGGAAGAAGGGCTCTTTCCTAAAATCGCGGTTGATTATCAATTCCCCATTGTAAATCTATTCCTCAATATAATCTACTCATGCAGACAAATCATCTTATAGACCAAACGTCTGACCTTCTTCACCTCCTCTGTCCCCCCTGCCCTAGGCCACATCCTCTCCATCAGAGAGTATGATAGTATCATAGCATGGTAGTATGACACGTCCTGCTAGAGAGCTGCTAGAGAAAGATAATTGAGATAAGAGAAAAAGGCACTTGTTACAGTAATTAAGTCACTCAATGGATTAGTTCCCTTTTGTTGTCATCTGGCAGTTTCACGATTCTATTGTGAAACAAACTTGAGAGAGAGCAAAGAGGCCCACAAGCGTCTGCAGGGTCCCACATCTGCTCAGGGGCTGGCTCAGGGCTGGCTGAAGGTCCTGCCGAGAGACACCCAGCCCTTACCGCAGGGCTGCCCTGGGGCTTGCAAAGCCTCACAGGGCATTAGAGTCCCACAGAGAAGATCTGAATATGCCTGTGGGGAGGCAGAGGGCTAAACTACTTGAGGATGGAGGACTCGAGGAAACCATTGTTCCCTGGACTCTAGATCGCAAGAGTTTGGGGGAGGTCACCAGTGCAAGCAAAGACTTTGCATCAGCTCATAGACACAAGGGGTACGTGTACAATGACAGATGGCAGTGGAGGCACTTATTTCGGGCTGCACAATTCTGCGCTGAATGCTTTAAGCACACGACAATAATTTCTCTCACGCAGATTGCAAACCGAGGCATCAGATGAGTAGATATTTTGCAGATGTATCTTCTGCAGTTTAGTAAGTTCGGTTGGTTTTTCAAATTCCGTGCAAGAGTTTCCTATTACTGTCTTGCAGAAGTGCTTTGACTGGGAGCTGACTGACTACGTTTGACTCTTGCCAGCTTATGTTGGGTAGAACTGAATTTATGATGTGCCTTTTGCTTGTGCCACGATTTCACAATTGCTGTATCTATTTCATAAATCTAGTGAAGTCATTTGGGGAGTAAAAGTATTAGACAAAGAATTTTCTTTTTCCTTGCAGTTGCTGAAAACACACAGTTTAGGGCAGCTGTCTGCAGTCCTAGGACTTGGGAAGTCTTTTGCTCATCTATAAAAATGAATCTATAAAAATGAATTTTTCAGCTTTTACACTTGCTACAGATTATGAGTAGACGCAATGCTGGTGAACTGCACACACAAAGATGTGAAAATCAAAGCATCATAGAAACACTGAAATAACTTGGGCTTGCACTTGGAAAATGTTAACAAGACTGAATATCAGTATTTGCTGAGGCAATATTTGGAAATTTGAGATCTGACATCATACTAAGCACTAGGCGCACTAAGATCTATGATGTTAATGTCCTTTTTCTTCTGTTCAAGGCCAGGAGCACGTGTAAGCATTCTGCTGATTTGTCAGAAATGTGGATGATTTTTCTTTGCACTAGAGTCCAAAAAAATGGTTATTTAGGAGAAAGCTGTCTGAGCTGTATTTGGAGTAGAAGGTGTAGGAAGATATGAAAATGTGAAAAAGGTGAAATAGTTGGTTTATTTCTTGGTTTCATCTGCATAGGCGTTACCACAGAAACAGTCTTTTGTATTTTAATATTTATTATCTTCTTATCATATTTGAACCAGGTGGCAGACACACATCAAGAAATGCATCTGATCTGGTATAGATTATGTAAGTTTAACTCCTTTTGTATAGTTGCATCAGATGCATTTTCTAAAATCTAGTTCTCTCTTTTCCCCCAAGCCCATATTACTGGAAACCTTAAGAATAATAATGTAGTTGATGAGCATTTCCATCATGCTTCTGATCCTAGAAACATGTTCATCCCGTCAGTATCACACTTAATGCTGAAAAATGAAAGGGAATTACATGCTTCTGTCTGTTCCTTGAAGTCTGAAAAATCCACCATACTCCAGTGGAGGTGGTGAAGAAGTGATGTCATTGAGGGTCTTTTAAGATCCTCCATCTCAAAGGCCAGCCCTGTTACAATGCCTCATCTTTTTTGTTCCTCTCTGAGGCACAAAGGAGATGAAATCTGACCTTCTCTCACCTTTTGGGATTTTCCCTTGTGTGAAGAGATCTAAGAAACTACTAGTAAGGCTGGAATAGGCGGCTGAGATAAGCGTCTCCCCTTATATGGTTTTTTTTTTTCCAGCAAAGCTCCCTTTTTGCCTCTTTTGTTTCTCTTGAGCTGAGTGGAGAGGTGGTAGAGAAGCATATCTGAGCTCGTGGCACTATAGAAAGATCTTCTTCAAAGCCAGTCTTAAATACGTCCTGAGAAAGAAACAGTTGTCCACAACACGTTCCAAATACAAAGCCCATTAAGAACTTGTAAGTAACCCTGGGGATGATCTTGCTTTTGTATGTTAAAATGTTCATGAGTTCTCTACTACTGAATATTTAGAAGAAAAAAAAAAAAGTGGCTATGGGCAGGAAGATCTGCAACCTTGCAAGGAAGAAGCTAAGCGACTTATTTATGGTGTGTAGATATTATAAAAAAACAAAAGTGATGCGGAAAGAAGACACAGAATTTCTGTTTGAATCTCAAGTCCACAAATATTTCTGGTGCTATACAGTGGTCAGAGTGTGCGTTTTGCTGTAGCATCTCACATGAGTGAAGTTGTTGGGCTGGAGCTTTGCAGAAGCATTTTGCCACCCACTGGCAAGAAAACAGGATGTTCAAACCTTTCACCAAGTACAAAACATATAAAATGAAGACTCTTGAATACTTTTGGTGCTCATGTAAATTATAGTTTTATTGGTTTACCAGTTGTTATTTCTACCTTTTATATTTCAGTTGGATAATAAATATAATAAATAACTTTTCTGTTCCCCCTTCTTATCAAACAGTTTGGGGGTTTTTTAAAGCTTTTTTAATTTTTTTTTTTAAGCTCTAGATTTACTGATTGCTTGGTAAGTTCTCAGGATTTTATTCAAAAATTCCTTCACATTTCCCTTGGTCTTGTACTGGCATTGATCCCCGCGTGCCAGGCTCTGTGATGGAAGAAAGAACAAAGATTGGGTTACCAAAGATTTTATAAAAAATAAAGGATTTAGACGAAACAGTTAAAATATACATTCTTTGGGGGTAAGCAAGGATTTCAAAAACAATTCCTGAAGAGTTGTTCCTTGAGCAGTTAGTGTAAGAGGGGCGTTTCATGGTGACTGACAAGGTGACAGCTGGACTGTCATATAGTTATAGCTGAAGTAATTTAAACTAGGCTGTTTTAACCCAGAAAACAGGGCAGACAGAGCGGTATGAGAAGCTGGGTAAGACTCGGGCAGTGGGTCTGCTCCGTGTCGCAATGCCATTCTAACAATATTCCCCCTTGCATGTTGGAAGCTAGCTTAAAGGAGCTCGAGACACTGCAGCATCAGCATCTTCCGTGTCTCATTGAATTGCACGGTGGTTTTGCTCGGTATGTAAATAAAGGATGTTTCACTGCCTCAGAAAAGGCATCTGGGGATCCAGATCTTCCTGAGCATCATCACAAGTTTGAAGACGCTGCAGGTCTCAGCAGTAGTTCATGCCCAAGCATCCTTGAAGAAACTGCAGCTTAGGTAGAATTAATTAATGCTCCAGAAGAGAAGGATGCCTCTGCCTGCCCGTCCGCAGCCATGCCGCTTCTGCGCATCTACTCTCTGCTTTTGTATCATTCCTATTTAGCGTGGAAGCACATTTTGAGAAAGAAAAATAGAGAAACAATTTCATTAAAGTTCCTCTCCCAGAGATCTGTATTTAAAAGCCCTCATGCTAAAGGGGTTTGGAGAAGGGAAAGGGCACAGTGGGGCAGAACCCATCTCCCTGCTTCCTTTGCCAATTTTAATAGCTTTCCATTGCCTCACGCATGTTGCAGCTATCATATCTGGCTCCTGCATAAAACGAGTATTTAAAACACATTTGAAATGAATCAAACACTTAGCTACAAATGTTTAAATTATAAAACATCCTTTCTTTTGTAAAAGATAGACAAATCTATAGAAAAGTAAAAGTCTTACTTCACAGAGGTTTCTATCCAGTTGAGTCTGAAAGGTTCTAAGCATTGCAGTTACTGACTTTGAAGTGATGTTGCTTTTCAGCATGTGTTTGGTTCCTTCCACAAAGCATGCCAATTCGTGGCCAGGCTGTTAAACGAAGAAAGCATTTAGAAAAAGCTAGAATGCCTTTTGTGTTTATCTACAGAAAGAAGAAATGTATTCCTAAACGTGGTGGCATGTCACAATTAAATGTAACGTATTTTGCGTTCTATTGGAAACTGATACAAGAACTTTGGCAGGGGTTGTAAAACACCGACTCATCACGTATGCCGTAATAAACACCTGTCGCATCTTGCAGAAAACCTCAAACCGTAAAAGTAACCTCTTTGAAGTATAGTTTCAGCTAATGCTGGGTTTCACCATATCTGAGGAGGCTTACAAAAATGAAGTGGTTTTTGGCTACACCTAGAGCTGAGCATCTGAGGCCTGGCATCTCTAGCCCAGGTTCACTCAGTATTTAGGCACCTAACCATAAAACAAGGTCTTGCGGAGGTTTTCAAAGCAAGAACCTATATCTCTTGATTTGTGAGTCAAGCCCACAGAGGACTTTTGTCTGACTCTGGGCTTGGTTCTGATTGCACTGATAATGGGAGGACTCCTGCTTCCCTCCCCACCGCTATTCATCAAGCTCAGTTTTGCTGCTACCAATGTATTATAATCTTCCTCATAACCGAAAGCAAAAGCTATAAGGAGCAAAGTGAACAAACTTAAACTCAGTTAATACTGAACTTCTTTAACAACTACAGTAGCTTAACAAAAAGAGACTTACCTCAGCAATAGGAAGACATGAACATGACTGAAAATGAAAAGAGTGAGCGTTAAAATCCAGCATCGCTAGCATTCAACACACAAGTACATTTTTGTTTAGTTTCATGATATTCTCAAAAGCGAGGTACTCACATTGACAGCTGTCTCCCTACATGGGCAACTTAGAGAATTTGTCTGCTGAAAGAATAACAAGTGAGAAATCAGTATTTATTATCATCCACTTTACAGGCATACATTTTTACAGAATTAAGGAGCTAGAGTCACTTACAAGTAGACGCTTTGTATACCGGATAATTTCACTGACAGTGCAATTCTGTGCTTGCACAGAGAGCAGCAAACAAGAGAACAGTATGTATGACAGCATGCTGGCATTCATGTGCAACTCAGTCTGATGGGTGACAGAAGGATAGGAGGACACTCCTTTTAATTGAGTCTTCACAAAATTCCCATTCTAATATGGAAAAACCCAATTATAAAACTGATACCAGGTGCCCACTATTTTTTCCCACTAGCTTGGACAGCATTTTAGAAAAATCAAACGAATTGGAATTGAGTCACCCTACTGCAGTGACTTTCTTTAGCACTGCGGAAATTCACAAATGCTCCTCAGATGTGATTAATTTAAACATTATGATATCACACCCCAACAGGAAACAATGGTTAAAAATCTACGAAAGCATTTTTTTTTCAGATGTGGGTTTTGTCTCCTGTGCTTATGTAAATTACGGTTCCATGAAAGCGCAGAGACAATAATGTTCAGCATTGCCAAAGTCCTGAGAAAACAAACTTGACGGGCTGCAAGCTGGCTTCCCTCTGGATTCAAAGCTGGACCTTTCTCAAAGAAAGGTGGTAGCGCTGCAGGGGTCTCTTGAGCAGACAGACACACGGATGGAGTTGTGGAGCGGTGCCTGGAGAAGCTGTCACGCTGAATTACAGCTGCCGCGTCCAGAGAGCGATCCCATAGTCCTTGACTGAGATCCCACCTTCGCCAAGTGCAAGCGCACCAGTGTGCAGCTAAAGGATTGGGCCCTCAGAGCGCAAACACTGACTGCAGTGTCTCATCCCACCCATTCCTTTTCAAGCAGAAAGGAGTGGATACAAAAATAGTCCTAGGTGACCAAAATGGTGTTAACTTGGAAACTCTCCCAGATGGAGTCTCCAAATCAGGTTGAACGTCTGCTAGACCTTTCTGTGGCCACAGAGGTTTTCTTTTTTCAGCAGAGCAAGTGATAGCCCTTCAGATTTCTTTTAGATCCCCAGTGTTGACTTCTAAGCTTCCCTCCTGTTATGCCTTAAATCCTCTTAGGCCTCAAAGATCTTTTCCAAAAGCTTGAGCCTTCCGCTGGTCAGCCTGGCTGAAGGATGAGCACGATCTCTCTGGAGACAGTCCTGCAAAGAGAAAACATCGGCTTGCAGTTTCCTGGTTTTTCCTCTGGCATTTGCTTACTGGCAAGGGATTCATCTGGCTGAGCACGGCTCTGCTGCCTGCCCGCACGCCGAGGGGAACGGAGGGGATCTGCCTGGTCCTCCTGCCCCTGCCTCGCTGCCTGCCTGCCTGCCTCGCACTGGCTCTGGCCTGGGGCAGGTCCTCCCTGCCTTTCTTTGAAGTTCGTCCTCAGGTGATTCAGTGTGGGAAGTGTACATCCCATTAGGCAGCTCCAGCTTTCACACAGGCCACAGGGAATACCTGGAAAAAGCCAGAGACCCTCCCTTGGCGGGTTAAAGCTGGCGGCAGGCTACGTTATGATCAACAGATGCACAAAAGCGTATCGCAGGGAGGGATGGCGTTCATGAGCCAGGCAGTGGCATCTTTCAAGGCACCGAGCTGTTAGAGAAGGGCTAAAATCATTGATTTGTGATTGAGAGTCTGTGATTCTGTGAAAAGCAGTAAAGAGATTCCTGTGATGGGTAAGTCTCCCTTCAGAAAACAACTTTTTGCTCAAGCAAAGCAATGGGCGTGCTGCGCTCTCTTTCTTCAGCCAGTAAAGCCCCACAGCAAGAGCTAGAACAATTAGTTTGAAGCATAAATCCCTGAAGGAAGTAAATGATGTGTAACGTTTGTGGGACACTTGGTTCCTCAGCTGGTTGAAAAAATAATTTTATGTAGTTTTAAAGGAAAGAATTCACAAGCATCTTTGATTTAGCCAAGGTTGTGCAAGGAATATGGTAACAAGCCATGGGGAGAGAGGTGGCAGGGGCTTTTCATGACAGCCAGGAGTTTCTACTGCTTCTTGTTTTTAAGGAAAATAATATTCATTAGAAATCCCATTTTGCCCAGCAGCTGCTACGCTCTGTCTTTGCAAGGATTTTACAAAATCTGATATACTTAGCAGGGTCTCTAGGGCCTCTTCACCTAAGGAATGATGTCTCAGTGCAGCTGCCATGCTCTGTAAGTGAAAGAGGTTGGTGGCATAAATTGAATGCAAGATACATAATTAGGACCTTTCCGTACATGAGATGTAATTACGTTCACTGGACAGTGAGCAGATCAGATAACTTCTTCCCAGGCCTATAGCCGAAAAGGACAAAATCTGTATCTTTATTACTAGTTGAAAATCAGAATGGCAGAGCTCCCAGAGCTGCTCCTGAGCTGCTCCCCGAGCCTGCAGTTCCTCCTTGCAGGCTCTATCTGCCAGCAGTGCCAGCGCTATCTCTACATCTTTTCATTACTCTTTGATTGCTTAATGAGATCTGTCACATGCTGTTGTTGCTCCAGGGCAAATAGGTCACCAGAGAAGCTGTATTCAATTTATGACAAATCAGAAATCACCAGAAGTCAAACTGGCAGAGAAAGATCTTTCCATGTATTGGTTAGAGCAGCAGTGGATTGGGCACAGAAGTGAGCAGCACCGGTTACGGCTTCTCTTTGGAGAGTTTAGGCTCTGTTCCAGCGTTTAGAGGCTGATCCAAGGACCATGGAAATTAATATTTGCTGCCACCCCAGCGAAAAGCCCAGCTTTTTAATATAATCTTTAAACACTTAGTTTTGATATTTTAAAAGTCTTCATTTTGATGACCAGCTGCGGCAACGTATTTTCACAAATACGTTGTCATTCGTGTGTTAAATACGATCAGCAATCGGTTTTCTGTCCTCTTGTCTAAGTATCTGATCTTCCTCGGTTCCTGTCCCTTAATCTCTCTTTCAGCAACACAGGCCAAAATGTAGAGAGGAAATAGAGGTTTTTCAGCCATCGCTTAAAAAACCTGAAACAAATTCATAATGAATTCAGTAGCCAAATTGCAGTAGGTGGGAAGGTGACTCTGTGAGTCCACTTCCCTCAGAGGTCGCAAACCCACAAGCCTCAAAAGGCTGGATGTCAAAGTGGGGAGCCACCAATGCTAAGTCTGGTCTTTCTGAAGCTTTTTCTTCCCTTTTAAGCTTTCTGGCTGGAAAATCAGAAAGAAAACAGAGAACCGAAACCCAGGATTTGTAATAAAGGTCACCAAGCTCAAAGGTAGGGGGTGCATTAGCCCATAGAAACATCCCCTACATTGCCATTGGGAAACCTGAGCGGGGAGACTGGCTGTGGTCAGGCCGGGGCAGGACCGTGCATTAGCAGATGGTGTATCCCCGTAGTTCATCTCACCTCCCTACGGGCTAAATAAAGGATGCAAGTGGGTGAGCAGAGTAAGGAAGGAGGCAGAGCGCTCCTTCAGCCAAGGGTGCTGCCAACACCAAGGCAGCGAGCACATCAGCTGGGTGTGTCCCCTTCAACATCACAACTTTCCAGTAACAGGATTATAAGATTTCAGCCCAGAACACGTATTTGGAAAAGGTGAACACACAAAACTCTCCCGATACATTTCTGTGGTCTCTTACAGGCAGTTCCCTCTGGCTCTTTTGGAAACCTTCATCTAACGTCCTGTACATTTTTGAGTTATATGTAAATACTTTGGGAGATAGTCTCTTTTAATCAACCTCGTTTGATGAGAGGTTGATTGACTGAAAATGTCGCACAAATGTCCAATTTCCAAATAACTATTTTAGCCTGGTCAGCATGAACCTCCAGATCTTCTGAGTTCTCATCAGAGAATTTGCATCCCACCGTAGTGTTTCCAAGAAACTCTGTACAGTTCGGGTTTTTTTAATGTAGAAAAAAGATTCCCTGTAGAAGAAAAATACCAAGATAACATACCAGCTTGTTTTGTATTTGCTGTGTACACTGATCAAGATGTAAGACCTTGCAAAGACCACAAATGAAAAGATGCTATTGATAGTTTAATTTTCCAGAGATGAGGTGGCTTGGAGTATTTTTTTTCCTTTTCTTTTAGGTAAAGATGACATATGCTAGAAATAAAGGAAAATAGGGTCATTCTAATTCCTCCACAAAAGGGTAAACCATAGCTTAGTAATAGCAAGATTGCCTATGACAGAAAGGTGTAAAATCCAGATGAACTCAGGGAACATTTCACGTGCCAACTTGAAGAGGGCAGTGGCACCTCCCGACAGCCACACGCTCTGCTCTGTCCTAGCAGGTGGACCACAGGACGTCCTCAGGACTCTTGTTACCTTCTGTGGGTAACGGAGCCCCCATTGCTTTTGGAAGACTTTTAATTAATTTGAAACTATTTAAACTAACTAATCAAAAGTAGTGGTGCTCAGGTTCTGTGAGATGGGGGAACACACCTGAAAGGGACCTTCAGAGCTGCGAGTCATCCTTATTTCATGCAACAGTACAGTCACCGGAGCTTTCCTGGGTTTTCTGGCCCGGGAGCCAAGCTTTCCATGCTGCAGTGCTATTTAGCAAAAAGCTGAGGCATCTAAAAGCAAAAAGCCCTGACAGCAACATGCCAGCCATGCTGGGCATTGCACATACTGCAAGTACATCTCACAACCAACAGCATCCAGAAGTAAGCAGAGGAAAACAGGAGTTGTCAACAAAGGTCACCGGTTCTCCTGTATTTTAAGGTTTTTCCTGATGCCATTGCTCTCACTTCAGCACCCCTTTTTGTGGGCCTGACCGCTTTCACACCAGGAAAGAAAAACATGGCAGAGCTCTCAAATCAGAAGTCCACTCACCCTTCCTTGTTTGTCCCACCGGGAGATGACCCTGGATGCTGGATGTCCCTCTCAGCACAGCATGCAGAGGAAGGTTGATCATGCAGGACGGACAGACAGTGCAAGGCATTCACTCCGTGGCTGCATTAGAGCCTTCACCAGCCAGACCCGCATTGCAGCTTGCTTTTCATGCTGGAAGCATTGAAAAACCACCTGCAGACTGCTTGATTGAACCACAGCAATCACAATTTAATAACTACATAAGGACGGATATTGGCTCACACCTAGTTGCATGAGTAAGAACAGGCTGGCCCTCTTCCATAGGAGTTGGCAGGATTTTCTATACTATGTGTAAAGTAGGCTACGTTAATGCTAAAATGTTTTGAAACATGGGGGAATAAACCATGAGCCGGTCCAACCCGTGACGATGAGCTATGTAAGTCCTGGTGCTTTTACAGCAGGCGAGGCCGTGCAGGTGCCGGTGTTGAAGCACCGGGTGTTGGCGGCAGGGCAGTCTCAGCCTGTGCTTCCCCAGGTTCTTGTTTCTGGCAAGGTTCTTGTTTCTCCAAATGTTTCTCCTTGTGACCCAGGGTTATCCATTGCTTTCTCTATCACTCAAGGACCTTCATATTCTTTTCAGAGATTTGGTGTTCTACACTCCAGTAGCCTTAGTGTTTCACCTATATAAGAAAGGATTGTATGATGTATCTTGATGTATCCAGTATTTTATATCTTACAGTGAAACCTCATATGGGACCTCTGAGACCCCCTTAAAAAGACACTCTGCTGCTGCTGCAGGTATGGCTCTTAACATGTTGCTTGTTCCACTGATTCTGGAGCTGTCGCAAGAGCTACAGTTTAGGAAAACTGCTCTGAAAATCAGTGTAACTACTTAAATTTCCCCTCACTGCATGTTTTAAATCCCTTTGGAGCCTGTCTCTGGAAGGATAGTTTGCATACTACTTACTAAGTTGGCAGTGAGCAGTCTATGCATCACTGTAGCAGCATATATGGGCAGAAGATGGCTTTAGAGAAAGGAAGCTGTTCTTGTGCAGTTTATATTCAATTTAGCAACTTGAACTTCTTCTCACGTCTCTCCTTGGATCTCACCATTTCTTCTGACTCTACACTTTACCTTTTTCTTCACGGGTACAAGACAAGCATTGACCTTCTTGGCTTACGTGAATACAATGTCTAGCAGAGAAGTCGCCACTATAACAACCTCTACAACAAAACAAGGAACTTCAGACAAACCAAGGGGATATAATATATCTTAATGCCTGCAAAGATATTACCTACTCCTCTGTCTCAGAGTACAACAGAAAAAGAGAAACTGAGATGGGGACTGCGATCTTGCCTTCCCCCAAGGTGTGGACACGCCAGGCAGGGACTCCCAAGGCATGAGAACATCTCAGCCTGGCTCAGAGCCATCACAGGCAGGGCTTCAGCAGGCACTAACACTGCTGGGGGCAAGCTCCTGCATGGGATGTCAGCTGCACCCTGCCTGGGAGAGGGACTCAAGGACATTATAGGTGCCCAGCAGCAGCAGGGATGCAGAAACAGGGAGGTGAGGTGGCCCCCTCCTTGCCCCTTGGCTGGAGGGCAGCCCCAGCCTGCTCCCACCTCGCACCCTGTGGGCACCACAAAGCTTCTCCCAGCACCAAAGGTCTTCCTCCAGGTCAGGGCTGTTGTCCAGAAAAATAGCTTTTCACTGGGAAATTGATTCCTGTTTGGTTTTTTCTTTGTAAATAGGGAAATAAGCTGCTGTTACTTTTTTCCTTCCATAGCACTACATAGTGTATAAACCGGGAAAAACAGCTACACAGCCAGCATCTCATTAAGTAACGTGGGGTGTTGTAAGAGCTGGAACACCACCAGTGCCATGAAAGTCGGGCAATTACAGACTTATCTGAGACATGACAGGTCTGAGTATGCTTTCATAGTCCAGGCAAGAAAAGCATAGAAGGTAGGTACCCCTGGTCCTTCTGGTCTCCATTCTCATTTTATATCAATTTCAGGATTTACTGCGTTTATCTGAGAAATGTGGGGCTCTGTGGACAAGCTATCAAGCAGATGGCTTCTCCCACTCCAGTGTGAGTGGTGCTGGGGAACGTGCCACCGACGGCAGGTCACTACGGCCACAGCACTGGCAGAGGAGTAGGTCCATACCCTGAATTATGTTGACACGGGATTTTTCTTTTGTGTAATTCAGGGACAAACCCACCAACATATGCATCAGTGCCCCGTACAAGGGATTTGAATCGGCTGTATGTGTGGTTGTTTGCCTGCCAGGCAAGGCACCGTTTTAAACTCCCATCAGCAGGTGCCTGAAAAGGATTCCTCAGAGATCCTAATTTCTATCAATGGATAATGATGTTATCTCTAAAAATTAATGTATTTGATATATCATAAAGAAAATCATTCACAAGACGCAGACCTGTCAAGTCGCTGTGTGCGTAAATTGTAATTGCCATCCCTCATCTTTGAGACACGGGGCTGACACCCTGCGGCGTCACCCAGCCCCACCACTGGACCTCCTTCCTCAGTGACACAGCCACGCACTCACTACTTCAAAAGCAAGACTAAATTATTTATCAGGCTTCGTGTGCAAGGATCTGCTGGGATCGATCACAGCGATGGGTACAACCATACCACAAAGTGCTGTGCCTCAAAAGCTGCTTGTGCCTGACCCAGCGTCAGCCCGACCTCCTGCACGGTGGCCAGGGCTGCTGTCACCATCAAGACCCTCATGCTCCAGCCCGGCGTTGCTTTTCCTCACTCCTGGTTTGTCTATGAATGCTAACGGGGTGATACGCTGATTAACCAGTGCATCCAGGGCTTGCCTCCCGCGCTGCCAGGCTAGGGAAGCCATTGGCAGGGCAGGGTCACCCCAAAATCACCTGCACGCTGCCCAGTGTGGGGCTGCCCTGGAAAGGGAGCGTGTGCTGGTCTGGCAGCAAACCTGGACTTGGGGTTGAATGGAGCAAGACAGAAAGAGATTGCCTGGCAGCTCCAGCGAGCGGCGCATGGCCGTGCCCTGCCACAGACGAGGATGCCATCATGTGGCCAAAGCTTTTTATTCACTTCCCACTTTTCATGTTTTTATATTAAAAGCTTTCTGCCCTCTGCTCCCTTTCTACACCGGGCAGTCCACAGCTCTCCCTGACAGCTCCTTCTGGGAGGTGTGCGTTACACGAGAGTTTTGTCTGAGTAAATCCCAGGCATCCGTCTCGAAACTGGTTTAATTGGTTGAAGAATATCGGGAAAAATCACCATGCGGCTCCAACGTGGGTCTCAGGGCTTTATGCCCAGGAGGGCACTGAACATACCAAACCTGTGCACCGTGAGGGCAGGATCATTCAGATATACAGCTCGTTGCAAACCTCATCAGTTTAATTAATTCATGGTCCATTTTACATAATGCAGGCAGATCCGCAACGCCATTTATTTGCACTGAAAAACCAGTCTCCCCGAGGATTATCCCTGGAGGCATATGATATTATGCATCTAAAGAACATGTTGTACGTACATGCATTAAAACAGGTAACATGGAAAGGATGAATCCTTAAATGTAGCCAGCAACAAATACTTGCGTGAAGACTCATCAATTTTATCCATATTGTTTATCAAAAACAGTTCCTCGTGTTCTTGCCAAGCTCAAAGGCACTGTGAGGCTCCTTGCCCGCAAGTCCTGAGATGAAGCAACACCAGCTGTTTCTCCCACTTTTTAAGGCCAGTTTTGGGGGAAGCCACACTTCTGGTTTTAACTTGGACCAAGTGAAGAGGAGCCCAAGGTTGGGGACCCCAAGGTTGGGGACCCCAAGGTTGGGGACCCCATTTCTGAGTAGTGCTCCAGACCCAAGTTTTTAGGCACTTTCTGCTGAGGTCTTCAAGTCTTGTCGCCAATTCCTCCATTCATCCAGGGAAGAGGACACAGGAGTTTCTCTTTCCTTCTCCTCCTTTTATGGAGGAAAGCTGGACGGCTGCTCCAGGTTGTCTTCAGAAACCTTTATTGAGGGCATCTGCTAAAACGGCCATTGCTGAGCTTTTTCCCCAGAGCTCTTCTTCTCCAGAGGAAGACGGCGGGAACCATACATTTCCCAGAAGACAGCGTTGTCCCAGACTGTTCCCCCACGCTGCATGTCCTTCTGCGTGCGAGGCTGTACCCCTCAGCCTCTCCTGCCAGTGCCACCAGAGTCCTCTTGTCCCAGAAGAGCTGGTTCTTCTTGGGTTTTGGCATCAGAAGCTCAACGCTTAGAAAATAAAGCATGGAGATATTTAACAGCATAAACAGAAATGATAATGATGTAAAAGATCTTGGAATAATTGAAAGGCTGAGGTAGACCAAAGAGAGACCTGGGTCTGCGCCAGTTGGCTTAGTGGGATTGCAGCAAAGAGCTGGAGGTCTGAAGCTGGCCCGTGTATTTTAGAGAATAGTTTGGGATAAACTCTGCATCCTTTAAAGAGACTTCCTTTGCTGCTGGTCTCTCAAGGCTGCAAAGTGATGTTTGCAGGATTTGGCAGTTGGCAAGCTGGACTGTCACATCAGGGAAATCAGATGGTCTAACGAGATACCTCTAGCAGGTCCCTGCAGGGCTACACAAGGCGAGTTAGGTAAATTAACAGGAAGCCATCTATATGAAATGCGGACTTCTTTTCTTGTTTTCTGAAGAAAAAGAGCAGCTTAGTCTCTGAATTTAACATCCTCCTGTTTCCCAATTTAATTTATATCTTGGATAACAAACTGAAGTTGTTGAAGCCCTTCACACCTTTTCATGATAATCTTGCCCAAATTGTGGCAAACTGGAAAGTTCTGCGATGTAGAACATGAGTATTCGTTCATACAGGTGCAATCATCCATTTCTTTCATCCTGAAATCAAGCTAGGTTTTGGTGGGAATCTAGACCTTCCTGTATGAAAAGCACCTGCGTGCCCATCACGCCTCTCCCTTTCCTTGCTCGCAAAAAAAGACAACCGTTATATGCAGTGTTGTACGAAAGATGCTCCCACAGCTGATGTCGGGTTGGCTGGTGTTGGGTGTACGGCACGCGTGTGGGTAAGGGAAGTAAGTTGTTCTCTTGGCTCAATGAGAAAAACGCCATCAGTGCGAAAGCCCAACACCATGGGAATTATTAAGGTGCTCTTAGGCAACAGAGTGAGAGATTTGATGAGAAAATGGTCTTTGGATTTGATTGAGCTGGTGCAGTTTTCAGAGTCCTCCAGGGACTGAGTCTGTGGCAGAAGAGAAGGCAGATGCCGTAGGTGCAGGACGGGAGTCTTCGGTCAGAGCAGCTGAGCCCTCACCGATGCCACACTGCTGATTTGGCTCAGGAAAGTAGGAGACTTTCAGGTCTTCGTGGCAACACTTTTGAAATAAGAAAGAAGGAGGTTTATAACGTACTGCAGAAAACAGCAAAGACTGCCAAGAATAATCTTGAGTTCTTAACTGCTAAAAAAATTTCTGTAATCAGATATTTTTAATGCTGCTCCTTTATGCAACCCTAGGTTTATGAGGGAAAGAGTAAAACTGTGAGCTGATAGTCAAGACACTTTGAAAGGGCTTAATTTCAGGTCTGTGTGGATGGATCAAAGGAGGAAAGGTTATTGTGCAGGGACTTTAGCGAGAGTGATATTTCAAAACATATAAAATGTTAGAGAATATTCTCCTTTCAGATTTTCTTTTCTGATTCAGACTCATCAAAACAATCACAACAATCGGACTGGATTGTAATGAAATTGCAGGAGATCTGGAATGAAACCAAAATCCAGCTGCACATCTATTGTCTGCTCCAAATCCCACAGACCCCAATTTGAAAAGCGTTCGACTATTCAGCTGTAGGTACCCATGTAAGTTATCTGACTTTCAGAGGATCTACACAATTGCAACTCCGGTTGATTCAAAGATTAATTCTCTAATTTTAATAAAGCTAGAGGGTCTTTATGCGCTGACCTGGAAGTTAAGGATTGGTCTCAGTTTGGTCTCTTTTCATTGCTTTGAGGGAAAGTTCATAGCCAAGAAACATGGCTGAACTCATTGGGAATCCTCGCACTGCATTGACCGTGATGCCCCTAAAAAAGACCTGTTGGGGATGGAGAAAGGTTAGAGCATAGGAATATACTGGCTATTTTAAGAAGAAGAAGAAAACATTGAACGAAGTCATGGTGGGATCCCGAAGAACCAAATCTTGGTTTGCTAAGGAGGTACGCTCTCACTGCTGGTCTTTGTCTGGAGTCTGCGCTGGAGAACAGAAATGCAATGGCAAAAGTCACTGGTTTGGTATTGGTGGGCTCTGTGCTCCCTGTGGACCCCCATCTGTATCTGCCAGCAAGAGCTACAAGAGGTAAAGGGTAAAAAATGGCCTCATGCCACTGGTGTAGAGCAAAAAGCAAGAAATCTAAAACATCTTCCAGTGTTGTCCTACCTAGCTATGGGTCCTCCTTCCCTTTGCATATGTAAGCGTGCAAGGATCATGCAAACCCCAGGGTACAACAAGAAGGCTGTTGCTTTCATGCAGCAAATGCTCTGACTGCCAGGGCTGGGTCTGTGGGTGCAGAAGACGTTTGGGAAGTGGAGAGGGAGCGGTGTGGCTGCAAGCCAGCCCAGCCGATGCGGGCACTGTGCCACACAGACTATTTTGCAGGTTTCAGCTTTGAGCACAGATACAATTTCTCAGCCAGCAGAAAAGTAGACTTAGAATCATAGAATCACAGAATGCTTTGGGTTGGAAGGGACCTTTAGAGGCCATCCAGCCCAACCCCCTGCAGGGAGCAGGGACATCTTTAACCAGATCAGGTTGCTCACAGCCCCGTCCAACCTGACCTGGAATGTTCCCAGGGATGGGGCCTCCACCACCTCTCTGGGCAACCCCTTCCAGTGCTTCACCACCCTCAGTGTAAAACATTTCTTCCTTCTATCCAGCCTAAATCTCCCCTCCTTTAGTTTAAAACCATCACCCCTTGTCCTGTCACCACAGGCCTTGCTAAAAAGCCTGTCCCCATCTTTCCTCTAGGCCCCCTTGAAGCACTGCAAGGCCGCACTAAGGTCTCCCCGGGGCCTTCTCTCCTCCAGGCTGAACAGCCCCAACTCTCTCAGCCTGGCCTCGGAGCAGAGGGGCTCCAGCCCTCGGAGCATTTTTGTGGCCTCCTCTGGACCCGCTCCAACAGCTCCATGTCCTCCTTGTGCTGAGGGCTCCAGAGCTGGACGCAGGGCTCCAGGTGGGGTCTCACCAGAGCGGAGCAGAGGGGCAGAATCCCCTCCCTCGACCTGCTGGCCACGCTGCTGGGGATGCAGCCCAGGATGGGGTTGGCCTTCTGGGCTGCAAGCGCACACTGCTGGCTCATGTCCAGCTTTTCATCCCCCAGTACCCCCAAGTCCTTCTCCGCAGGGCTGCTCTCAATCCCCTCATCCCCCAGCCTGTATTGATATCGGGGGTTGCCCCGACCCAAGTGCAGGACCTTGCACTTGGCCTTGTTGAACCTCTCCAGCCTGTCCAGGTCCCTTTGGATGACATGCCGTCCCTCAGGCGTGTCAACTGCCTCACTCAGCTTAGTGTCATCTATAAACTTGCTGAGGGTGCACTTACTCTGTACCTTGCTGAGAACTAGCTCTCGCCACCGGCTTTGGAAAAAATACTCGATAGAAGCTGGTGTTTTCACATGTGGGTTCCTAAGGTCAAGCTTTGGTGCTCAGACATATCCCAGAGTTTTCTTTCATTAAGATAATAAAGATGAATTTATACAGCCAGACTTCCCCATTCTGCTCAATATATGTATATATATTTTTAAAAGATGCTGGCACTTACAGGAGTGAAAGACCCTGCGGCTTTTAAGTGCTTGAAGAGTAAAATGCTTTTTGGAAAGTGGAGAAGGGGCCCTTGTCGCTCCTGACGTTGGCTTAGCTCCCTTCAACCCCCCCCTCGCTACAAACACTACTGCCTGGTACGTGCAAGGGTGTGCACAAACCACTCACCCTGGGGTGAGCCTGTTTACCAAATGACGATTGCAGGGAGTATCTCCGCTGGCCTGTTTCTCACAAAATCACTCCGTTAACCACCCAGGCTAATCGCTGTGGTCACTAATCTAAACACCAGAAGTTCAGAATAGCCCTGAAAAGTAACATCAGCCAAGCCAGCCCCCTTCCAGGCTTTACAAAGGCAAAGCTCCCACAGCTACGGTAAGAAAGCACGGAAGATCTTGGCTGCAAGACCAGAAGCCCAGAGATTCAAGTGTCTAACCTGAAATACTGAGCTCTGCTAAACACGACTGTATCTTGTACCAAATAAATCCAGTGCGTGGTGCTGACTTGTACGAGACAGAATCAAAACATCTTCACGTCGTTTAGGATAGAGTTTGCAATGTGAAATTGCAATATTAGGATATTTAGGATATTATTTGATTTATTGGGATGTTTTATTTTGCTAGGGAAGATAGAATTTTCTGGGAGGAAATTCAAATTTGTGCGGTATCCATAAAGTAACATGAGAGAGCCAAGTTAAATAATAATGAAGATTTATGAAGAAAAGCCCAGAGGCATCATTTTTCCTCATCAGAATGGACACATCTAACTCTGGAGAAAGAAGACGGCTATATTTACATTTTTTTGTGCACACAGGCAATTATTTTCAGCACTGCGAATGCTGTTCCTTTGTCCCAGAATGAAAACATCCAAGCTGTGTTCGCCGTTTATCAGTCCTGTGTCTCCCAACATATAACAAGGTTTTCCTTACAGGAGAAGGATCTGGTCTTATCAGCAACTGGTATTTAATCCTATCGCCAGCTTTGGTCCGGGTGCCAGGCATGATAGCAGAAAAACTGCAAGCAGCTCAGACCTCAAACAAACAAAAAAAAACCTAAGTGCCTGAATTAGTTGTTAATATTCAGGCAGGACAACGAGGGTAAGGGGTGAGGATGAGGATGGAGAGAGAAGGGAAAACACATGGAAATTCCCTTTCCAGCCACCCTACGTTTTACGGTGAAGCTGTATGGCAAACTGAACGTGCAGGGCAGGTGGTCTGCGTAGAACCCTGACCCTCCTCTGACCGTCCGAGCATCGTCTTTAGCATCAGTCCAGGTGCCTGTGCTTCACACGACCGTGACGTTCTTCACCCAACGGCAAAAACCGAACCAGACCGCAGGCTCCAGTGTCGGCTGGCATTACATAGTGGCACGTTGGCAAATATTTAAATCACACTGACTTGTGATTTTGCAGGTTATTTTTCTTTTTGTGACTTCTCACTTTTCCCTCAGAATGTGAAAATTAACACTTGGGAGCTAAGAGCTCACATGATGTTTTGATGGCAACTTAAATACAGATTTATTTCAACGTCAGAAGACATCACTTCTTGTAACCGTGTATTGCAGTGCAATAAAGCTGCAAACCCTGGTTCTCTGCCATTCACATTTAACTGAGGCAAAGTTTGCAGGTAGAACAAACAACTTTTATTACACTAATAGACAAAGTCAGGAAAAGGAGATAAGGTTTTTTTTGCATGCAGCCCTTCTTCACGTTTGAAGCCGAAGCAATTCTGATTTAAGAGCATTTTCAACCTACTCTGGCTTGGTGCAAAATGAGGGTGGGCAGTGCAAACCGCAGCGTCAGCTGCACCGAAGCATCGCCCAAAGCAACCAACCGCACCCCGGGGTGCCGGCGCGGTCCCGCTGGAATCGGTTCCCATTGACTTCGGTGTCAATGGGAAACATTTGACCTCCGCATTTTGTAGAAGCAGTCACAGAGGCGAGATTTTCTACCTCTGATTTATGTCAGATCATATTCACAATTAAATGCACTGACATGAAGTGTTGTTTTAAGTTAATTACACCAGCAGACTGTGGCCCCCAGTCACTCAGTTTTCATTGCCGTCAGGCACGTTATTACTCACTATTATGACTTAGAAAGGATCTGCACTATAATTACCTACTGTCATTATTATAATTTAGCAGTAACTGGTTTTAGCTGTCTCTCAACCCTGCAGATAGGTTTGTAACAGCCATTGTATTTCCCAGCTGAAAATTAAATGCCTAATACCCAGATTTTACTTCAAATACCACTTACTTTGAAGCCCTCGTTCTGGTAGCTCTGCAAGATACAGTCAAGGGTCCCTTTGTACTTGTTTAAATAAACTCCATCTGCCTGAAGTCGACTTTTCACAACATCCATTGGAGTAGCAGTCCCCCAGGAAATGGCTCCTAGAAAAATGCAGAATATTTGAGCAATCTCTTCTCTATATTTCCTTGGCCGCAGGTCGGTGAACTCAGAAATTCACCTCTCATCTACCACATGATATTCACGGGCTTTTCGTTTCAGGGCATTCACCCTGCTCAGGGACAGGAACGGTATTTCTGGGAGCAAAGTTCCCTGTTTCTGGAAGAAGCATTGAGATTTTGGGGGTTACGCTGGTAATCAAATGCGGGCAGCCCAGGAGGTGCTCCCTCAGGTGCAAATACATCTTCTGCCGTGCTTCTGGTGGAGCGTGGACATGCTGCGGGAAGAGCCCGAGCTGCAGGGAGCTGCCGCTTGGGGCGATTTCAGAAAAACTGGAGTCCTCAGATAATACTGTTGAAAAGCAAAGTTTGAGCTGAGAATGCAAATAAGAGGCTGGTCCATCTCACGCAATCAGGATTAGGCTCCACGCAGCTGAGATACGTCGTCATTCCTATAAAGAAACCATCTATTGACATTGATTAACTTGCAGCCGAGTGGGATGTTTTGCCTCTCTGAAAAGGTCAGCGTGTAACTGCAATACATGGCCCAGTTGGACAGACAAGAGTTTGGTTGGACCTACGTGAGTGTTGGGGCGTACTCGAGAAGCTGTCCAGATGGGCCAGGGCTCTGTTTATTTGCAGGTGAAACAGAGAGGACGTTTTGTGATCATTACCTGAGCTAAGGACTGACTTGCACTTAGGGGTCTGCAATTTAGAAATGGCCAAGAAATGGGGAGTGGGTGTAGGGGTGACCTTACACATGTAAGCATGGTGGGTGACGCTCACGCCAGTCTTACTGGCAGGTGTACACAGGAAAAAAAGAAGAAGAAGATCAATAACAGTCAACTCTGCTTCTGCTGTGTGCGGGTAAGGTGCACACCCTCCTGGTGGGCAGCCAACAGGTTGAAGTCCTCTTCTGGAGGCATCTTGGCTGCCGTGAGGCATCCACATGCAGGGAGATGAAGGTGCTGGCTGTTTTCCTCCTTGCTGACATTGAGCCCGAGGAAGGTCTGATAACACGACTTCCATAAAGTTTGTCAAGTCATAAAGCGCAGCCGTGGGTGCCAGGGGACCTGGCCCTGGGGGAACAAGGTCATTCAGCCCCATGTCCTCTCCTGGTGACCAGGAGGATGTGGCAGCCCTTGAGCCACCCCTGGGAACCTTCCCGTCCTTGTTTTGCCGGTGTTGTGGGAAAAAAAGGTGCTTACCTGCTACACCCCCTGCCAGCCAGATGGAGGAGGGATTAGGGGAAATGCATCCGTCAGGGGTAATCCATCCACAGAAAAATGTGTAAGGGATGAAATAGAGGCAGTACCCAGGAACATCCCTCAGAAGCATCGCTCCCACGCCTCGGTATATTCCTGCTATCCCCTCTTTCTGTAGGACTGTCCTAAAGCAGTGAATTGGGCCTCGGTAGACGGGAAATACGGGAACTGTGGGCTTTAGTTTAATGTTTGCTGCAAAAAAAAAAGATACAACTGTTATAATAGCTATATTGCTGCAGAACTCCTCTCAAAAGCCTCCCGCCGCCGAACAGACTTAAATCACTGCCATCCATTTGCTTTTGATGGGATCAATATGTAGTGTGGGAAAAAAAGTTTTCAGAAAGAGGACTTAGGTCCGTTTTTAAAAGATGTTTAGACACTTCGGAACAGATTTTTCCTAGATGCATTGCATGCATCCCAATAGGTATGTGCCCAGTGAGATTTCCAAATGAGTTTAAGGCTATGTGCCCAATTATCCTGGATTTTCATGACATCTGGTGCAAGCTACATCTCTGAAAGCCTTGGCGTCTTCAGAGTCTGGCCCTTTTGATGTAGACGACCGAGCTGCTTTTGGAAAGAGCATTAGGTGGCTAAGCTGCATGGAGGCTTTTAAAAATGGACATCATATGATTTTATCAAACCAATACAAAAAATGTCGGTATTTCACAGTTAAGCACCGCAACTTTAATCATGAGAAAGGTGTTTGTGAAACTGCTGAAATCCAAGCTGTTCAGCTCTGAAGCTGCGCTGCCTCTTCCTTCGGCTGTGCGTGTGCTCCGGTGGGGTTTGCTCCGCACTGGCAGCCTGCGACGAAATTCAGCTGCCGAAGCAGCTCCTTCTGCCTGCAGCTTCTGGAGAGGTTACGGCTGCCCGCTGCCATCCTGCCAGTGTCCCCTCCTGACCTGTCTTGCCTGTGCCTGGGTGCCTGGAATCCTGCCCTGAACAAGCCAGCGGTTTCCAAATGTACGTGTGAAATTTTTGCTTTTGAACAGAGGAGGGTGGAATAAGAGAGGGGTTTATGGGCAAAAAGATACAAATATACAGATAAACAAATAGACAAAAACACACTGAGAGTGTGCAGCAGGAGGTGGGGAGCTGGCATTGCCGCTGGCAGCCGTGGTGCTGCTGGTGGGATCTCCGGGGGACCCGGCAGCCCAGGGACTCGCTGTTCCTGCCCCACGGCCGTGTGGGGAAGGCAGCTCCCGCGGCTCCTGGTCATGAGCAGACCTGCCCCTGTGTTCGTTATAGATCCCAATCAGCTGGAAATGCCAGCAGAGGTCTGATCAATGTCATTGATAAAAACCCTCCCCTCGAGCTGAGCAGGATGAGGTCCATCCTGAGGCAGAAGGAAGCATTTTTAGCTCAATTGCGGCGGCACAAGGCAGCAGAGCCAGGCCTTGAAGCAAAGTTGTCCCAAAGCTCTCGGTAAGCACCGAGTACCGGCAGAGAAAGGAAAAAGAAACTTTTGCTTCCTACCTTCGATGTACGGCTGCGTTTGCATCTGTAGCCTTATCTTTACCAGGTCCACAGGAGTGCCGATGCCCACAGAGACGAACCCTGCCACCATGCTGGCCAGAGCCACGTCGGTGAGCGCCGGCGTGTGAGATGGGTCTCCGTGGCGGAGCTGGCTGAGGAGCCGTTGCGTGTTGCTGAAGACGCCGAACACCACAGAGCTGTAGACGGCAATGCTGGCCAGCGGGAAGGACATGCCCTTGAAGAAGCCGGCCACCTACCCGGGGAAGGGAGCAGGAGTTAAGAGAGCGAACGGGACTGAGCAGAGTAAACCCCAACTTGTCTATCAGGCCGGGAACGCAAATCCAAGTACCAGATGTCTCCTGGAACCAACGGTTCGCACATGCTGAGCAAATGAAAATTAATTCATACTGCTAGAGGCTTGTAAAGGTTGTGCAGAATACAGGATATGCTGAAAGCACAGGGACCCATGTGAGAGTCCCTCTGATGGCCAGCTTCTGCCCTGGCATCACCAAAGTCAGCAAAATACCTGCGGTAGAGCTTTGCCAGCAAGTACAGGCGAAAGAGCCGCTGTGGATGTAAGACCCTGACCCATGCGGAGACACGGGCAATGTCATTTATCACTCCCTGCCAGGGATCTCTCTTTTCCCTATAGCAGTAACCAAGAGAGTTACTTTAGAGTTAGCAAGAGAAGGCTGTAGGAATTTGCAGTCTCAACTGCAACTTTATTGGTCTTCATATAACTGCTGCTGTCAACAGTGATTTTTTATAATTGCTTTATGTAGTTATCTATTTATCCATTTGCATTTTCTACCAGCACATTCTCAGTAAGATAAAATACTTACAGACTCATTTCTGTACACCGTGAGAACACAGTTGAGTGTATTTCCATACCCTTGTCCAGCTTGCAAACGAGTCTGCAAAAGACATTCACGAAATGCAATTAAAATCCCATGCTTCCAGCCCAGTGAAAGCTCATGCTACGTAAACTATGTGCACTTCGCTTTGAGAGCAAATCCTTCCTTAAGTTGTAAAGAAAACAGAGCAACAAAATAAGACATATATGCATCCGCCCCCCCTTGAACTTTGCCAGAAGCAGGGCTAAACGGGACCTCGGAGGTCTGAAGCCTTCTGCAACATCTGGAATCGATGACTGTCAAATTGCTCTCGAGTCTCCAGACCAGCTACCCTGGCCCGGCACAGCGCTCGCGGCAGACTGCTGGTGTGCAGCGCTGTCATTGGCAAGGTCCTGATTTATGTGGAAATTGGAGAGCGATGTGGTCTCCTCTGTCTGGGGACTCTCGGTGGAGGTTGGGATGCGTTGCTGAAGGATGGAGAGGAGAGCTCCCCTGGGAGGCTTCCAATCCAAGGTGGATTTTAAGACATAGAAATACTAAATGGAGCCAAAATAATTCTCAGAAATTCTCCATGCTTCACTCAGAAACACATTTTTACATCATTTCCCACAAAGACATTTTGTTTCTGGCAAGCAATGGTTATACCCCTTCCAAAAGATGCCTACAGCAGCTGTGAGAAATGGCGTGTAAATCACGACGAAGGCTGTATGCTTCAGCACGCTTTCCCCTTCTCACATATATATATACACACACACACACACACACATGCACACACATATTTAGATCATCTTTCATTCAGGCTGCTCACAAGTTTGCAATAAGAAAATCCTAACAAATGATGCATTTTTTGGACTTAGAGGTGTGTGAGGAAATGGAAACCCGGTTTGGTTCGCAGGACCTGGGGCTTCAGCAATTAATCTTGGCTGAGGCCAGAGCTCATTTTTTATAGGAATACACTCACACGTGCTCTGTCGGGGATGTTTTTAGGGAATGAGGGCAGCATTTCTGGTCGTATTCATCAGCACTGCTGTTAGCAGGAATGGCGAAATGAAGCCTGGAGGGACAGTACCAACCTGTGCTGGAGGCAAGTGCCCGGTCCCCTCCAGCAGCTCAGCCCCGACTTACACCAGGGTGAAGCAGGAACTTTCTTTGGGAATTTAAAGCCCAAAGGAGTCAGTGTCCTCCAGACTTTGTGCCTGGGGAGAGCTTTTGGACAGCAATCAGCTGGTTGAATGACACAATGATTTGGCCCAGAGCCCTGCCCAGGGCCCTGCAAGAGGCTGGCCGGTGGGATGCTGCTGTGGGACCGGTCCGGGGAGTGAGAAGGACCAAAGCCCGGGCTCACCCCTCGCCCCAGGGCTGCTCCGTGCAGCCGTCCACCCGCACCGAGCACCGAGCACCGCTCCGCACCTGGCCAGAGGCCACGGAGAAGGCGGCAGCGAAAGCAGAATAGCTACTGAGCCCTTATCAACAAGCTGGCACGTGAAGATGCCAGCTACAGCTCATGCAGCACGCGTTGTGCAACGCAGGCAGGCCCGGGCTGTGGGTGCAGACCTGTGCACACCGTGACTCATGCCAGGGATAACGGGGCCGGGGCAGACCAGCGGGGAGGCTGGCTGCACCCCGAGCAGCCCGGGACAGGGCGACCATGGTGCACGGCCCTGCGTTCCCTCCTGGCTTCATCTGCACGCTTAGCCCAAATGTTTCCATTTTGCCTCCATGGGCTTGTTTTTTTTCCTTTTACACAGTAACCAGGTATTTAGAGGTTCAAGTTAATACATTTTTTGAGTAACTGAGGGCAACTGAGTGTCCTCTCAAACTGCTCCTCATACATATGCTCCTTAGCTAAGCTGTTAACACCCAGCGCTGAAATCCCTGCTGGCGTCTCTGTCCAAGTCAGCTGATACCAATATGGATATTCCTCAAGAAATGTCTCCTTTCTGTCACGTTTTAATTAGACAGGGCCCTTGGGTGACATCCAGAAAGTGAAGAAAGTTCTGGGGAAATGAATGCAGCGTGGAGGATGAAAAGTGAGTAAACGTAAAACTATTTAAGAGTTTTGCAAGGCCATGGAAAACCAGCTGCTTGGGTTTGATGGAAGCTGTAATGCTGGGAAGGGCCCAGATGAAGGGGGAGGCCTGCTTGATGGGAACCGTGGTGCAGATACCACACACCCCACCCAACCTTTCGTTCAGTCTTGTCCTCTCCTCCAGGCGGGGAAGGACCCCCCATGTCCTGAAGGCTGCGAATGGCGCCGAGCTGCCCGTTTGCTGGCTGAGTGCTGTGTAAAAACTCTCCTTTCCACTTCCCTTCCCCTAAATTTGGAAAGATAACAAGTCTGCCTACTTGGTATTCCCAGGCCATGTCCAAAGCCAAGGGCAACAGAGGGGTCAGCCTGACAGTTGTCTTTGTAAGCACTGAAGGATGGGCTTGCTTTTTCTTGGCATCCAGAAACTCGATGCTTCCCAGCAGGATCCTCTCTCAGATGTTGCCAAACTCCCCCAGACCTGGCAGTGACACCCTGACAGCCAGCCTGAGACGAGGATTGCCTTGGCAACCCTGGGCAGAGCCTGCCTGCGCTGCCCGTGCCCTGGCCCTGCCATCGCTGGGGGTGGTGCGGGCAGCCTTGCGGCTCCTCCTGCGTGGGGTCTGCACCCGTCCTCGCACGGTGATGCTCCCAGGCCTGATGTCACCTTAGCAGCTCAGAAAGGATAGAGCTGGCAGGCCATGTCCCAACCCGAGGAGAGCCAGCTGTGTGCGAGGGGATGGCTGGGGAAAGGACGTGGCGTGAGCCGTGCTGGAGCCTGCTTCCTCCCCATCTCCCTCCAAGGGTCTCTAAGGTGCAAACAGGACCACTGGCTCTTGGGTCTGCCACATCTGACAGCCCGCCTGGTGCCAGCAACGAGGCTTGAACCAGACCAGAGCACATGGGCTGAACAGTTGAAGCAGTGAAAGCCAGCCAGAGATGCCAGAGAAAGGAACAGGATCTTCCTCTCTATCTCTGCATCAGTAGGGATGGTCAACTTGGTTGGGTCAGGCTGTATTGGTATGTGCATGGACTTGTCTGTATCACACTAGCAAATATCTTCTTGCATCTCGAAATCCTCCCCTCTAATCGTCTTGCAGGAATAGTAAATATCACGTCTCATAGCCCTGGGATAACAATTTCAGCACTCTGCCCTTCCAGCATTGCCAACACTAGAAAAACACGTAAAAATGTGCCTGCAGCAAAACAAATATAGTTCCCCCGTTGCCCTTTGAATACTTGTCTGTGGCAAAGTTCAATAAAACGTTGGCAGAACTGTTCGGTAAACCACACATTAAGGGAGGCCAGGTTTAATTTTCAGCATTAATCCTCACCGGAGGAACTCGCACATATCCACTAGTTCTTTTAGTTTCTCATTCGAAATGAGCATTGGGGAGGAAGAAAGGCTAAAGTCTACGAAAACATTTCTACCCAGGCTAAATTCCTCCTTGGGGTGACGGGGGAAGTGAAGGTCTTTTGAAGCGTCATCTAGAGAGAGGCCACCTCCCCGTCGGTGGGGTTTTGGTTGGTGACGTGAGAGCACGGTTCAAAGTGGTTTACCTTGATCGTGTCCAGGGGGTGGCCCACAACCACGCTGGCAGCTCCTAGGGATGAAAGCGAAGTGTTACGCAAAACATTGAAGAAGCTTTTGTGATGGGACAGGAAGCGATGGGTTTATAGGGGAGGAGGAGAGGTTTCTGTAGGAACAGCCGTAGCGGGCCAAGCCAGAGCAACCCCCAGTGCAGTGCTCTGCCTCTGACAACTGGCAAAAGCTGGGCAGAAACACGCATCTTCCCCCGAATACTCTCCTGGACTCCATCAACTTTACATCTCAAAGGCATCCAAGTGCGAGGAGGAGGTATTCTACTTATATGACCTGTCCACGAGCAACCCCCCTTGCGCTCTTGCAAGCTTATGCAAACTTTTAGCCTCAAAACAGTGAGATTCAGGTTAGACACGAGGAAATGCTTTCTCTTGGCTCAGGTAGAGATGCGCTAGAGCTGACTGCTGATGGGGACTGTGAACCCCCAGCCTTTGCCGTTTTAAGAGCAGTTTATAGAGACACCTGTCAGGGATGATTCAGATAAAGAGGATCCTGCTCTGTATTGATCTCTACAGACCCATCCAGCCTCATTCCCCATGGTTTTCTGGGAGAAACTGGCCCCTTTCCCCTTACCACCCTGCCCACCTACCCACGCCGCTCACTGCCAGGAGCTCCCATGGCAGGGCAGAGCACAGCTTGGTTTCCCCTTTCTCCGGGCGGACAGAGCAACCCATGTGCCGTGGCCAGGATATGTTTTTGTCTGCTTGTTGCAAACAACACTGTCAGTTTTCAGGTTGTTTGCAGAGATGGAGGGTAATTTGTGCTGCTTCCCCATCTGCAAGTCTCCAGTGTCCCCAAGTGCCTTAGAGACTACATGAAACTTCTCACTTGTAGTGGATTAGGACTGAAAAGAGCATCATGTCCTTGGTCAACACATTATGACTTTACTCAAAAATGTATTATAAAATGTCCCCTCTCCTCCTGGACCTTAACCTGAGACCACCTGTGGGCCAGTGCTATGCACGAAGACTGGCCGCTGCCACCGACACTGAGCGCTGGTGGCTGTTCAGACCCCCTGGATGCCCTGTCCCGCTCCTGGGGGTCTGCGGCAGTAGCGCAGAGGCAGCGACTGCGTGCTGCACAGCCTCCGTAGGCTGCAAAGCTCCAAAAGAACAGCTGCTCGCGTAACCTTTTGGCAGAGATTCTGGGTTTTTTTAGAGTCAGCTAACCTATTAACCTGCATTTTGGGCAGACAGGATCAATACCCCTCCCTGCCAGCACCGCCACCCTGCCCATCAGCCTGTTTGCCCTGCCGGGATCGCGGGGTCAAAGCCAGGCTGTCCCGGGGGTGTGTGCGGCTGGGGGACCCCGGGTTGGCTGCTGCGAGCCCCGGCCGCCCCGGCAGCTCCCCTCCGAGCCCGGGGCTGCTTCCAGCCTTGAGAGCAAGGAAGGGAGAGCCGGGGGGGGGGCCGGGGGCGGGCAGGGTGGCCCTGGCAGGCGCCCCCCACCTCCCTGGGCGCACAGCAGCATCACAACGTCCTGACACTTAAATATAAAGTATCCCGCCCGTGGAAATTGGATTAAACTGCACTTCTGAGCCAAAGCCAAGCAAACCGCGCATCCGCTAGTACGAGCACGCCGGTCGGAGGCACAGACCGTAGGTGACACGGAGGCTTTTATTCCCACGCACGCTCCTGTGTGTCCCCCCCCGACCTTCGCTGCCTTCCCCTCCCACCCCGAGCCCACGGCACCACTTACCGCCCACCCAGCCCGCCGCGAAGTCCTGCAGCTGGAGGCTGCCCATGCTGCGCCGCCGAG